>JAFBJQ010000095.1:282263-377263 GCA_016785345.1 Trinectes maculatus
AAATATAAAACATCCATTTGGTCCATTCATTGTCCTCTGATTATCCAGGTCAGTGTTGTGTTAGCAGCCGGCCATCCCTCTCTGTCTCATCACTTTCTTTCTATTCTAAAAAAAGTATTGCATAGAAAATGTTGTATGTAAACAAAGACAACATACCACAGTTTATACAATAGCCGTTCTATATAAAGCAACACAAAGCAGAATTTAGGGGGTTTCTCTTGTTCCACATCACTTTTTCACATTTTGCCAGCAGCAAAGATAATCACAAGGTCATGGTGACGAACATGACATTGTGTGTGTGTGTGTGTGTGTGTGTGTGTGCGTGTGTGTGTGTGTGTGTGTGTGTGAGAGAGAGAGAGTTTGTTTGAAACAAAATATGAAAGAAAAATAATGCCATTATTTTATATAGCACGGTGTGGACATCTTAAGCACTGTGTTTACTAGCTGTCCAGTCCATTAGCTCATACAGACAGTTAGTAAATCATTTCCTCTGACACGCACTTCCACACAAAAAGAAACACTCACATACACGTGCATGGTGCAATTATTCATGACTTCAAACAAGGGGAAACAATTTATTTATGTTCCATATGAACAACGACCCCGAGAGAAATAAACCTGCTGTTTCCATCACCCCTCTGCTTGGCAATATGCCTGTATGTGACACATATACACACACACACACTCGCATGCACGCACGCACGCACGCACACTGTGTGATACCTCTCCATGCACCAAACTACGATCCAACGTACAGAAGAAGGATGCGTTTAGAAAATGTTTTATTTAATGAGGCTTTGACAATGGTAGCTAAACCTGAAGTCTTATCAAACTGGTTTAACTGACAGTACAAAGCACAAACACCAGAGTATAGTTTGTATTGGTATTTATAATAATGTATATCAAATCGAAAATAATAATGTGCATAACATGATTAAAGAATGCTGATACAGCTGTATCTATGTATGTATGATGTTCATATTCCAGTTCCCATTCATCTCCTCCATGTGAAATAGATTTGATGGATTGATTTGTGGCTCACAAATTTAATCACAGCTTTTAATTACCAGAAAGCAGGTCTCCTCTCACGTGCCTAACAAATAGGTTGAATAAATGGATGTGAAGAGTAAGCAACATCAAAGTAAAAAGTAAAGGGGATGTAAATCACCAGAGAGTCTTTTTCAGGCCGACGGTGTACACTGAACATGGATGTCAAATGAGACTTTTAGTTGGATATATCTCACTACTAGTAGTGGAATCCAATTAAACATTGTACACAAATTCACCTGGTCTCCAGGTGACAAACCTTCATGACACTGATGATCTCCTATGTGTTGCCCTAAGTGCTAGTAGCTGGACAAACGTGTTCCTTAGATTGTCTCAGTGTGTTCATTTGTACTGTTTGAAATAACAAACTGGACATACCAATTTTGGTTCCCAAATGATGATCTCCTTAGCACCAGTGATACTTCAGTTTCAGTGTCACAACATCCACCAGTCAACAAACTATATCTAACTACCATATCGTTACATGAACATAATATCAGGTAGCTGAATAACAAAGCCAGATGTGTCACAGTAGGGAACTTAATGTAGCAGTGCTATCTCTGGCTCCAGGCATGCATCCTAAAAACATCTTGAAACGATTTTTTTCTTCTTTTTTTCTATTTGAATTGTATACCGACTGTATATTACCAGCTTCTTCCTACTTAACAATGTAATACTGGTTTAAAAATAGTCTTGTTTTTGAATAACACCTAACATAATTCATCTTCTGACAAAACTCACTTTTCCACAGTCAACTTGTAAGAGTAGAAACTGTAAACACTTCAGACTGAGAAGACTGAGGAGAAATAAGAGTCACTCTTCATTCATTCATTGTGATTCAGTATTATTAAAAAGATGAGGGGCAACCTAAATCTGATACATGTTTTTTTATTTTGTAAACATTTGAAAACATTTACTATAGGTCATATTCCTTTAACAACACTCCATGCATTTCTTGTGTTTCAGAGAAATAAAAATCAAGGTGAGTAACTCAGGTCAGAAGACAGAGTGGTTAGAAAAGATAGATGTTTTCCAGTATTTTTGGAATTTACTGCAAATGATGAATTTGTTTGTGATATTACATCATCTAATGTGTTGCAATAACACAGATGAGAAACACACTGTGCATTGTGGAAAATGTGGTAATTAATCATCTTCACCACTCAGCGTCAGTCAGACTTCCTATGGTGATGGAACGACCTCTGTGAAACACTTACTCCATTATAATATCTTGGAAAACAACACAGCAACCACAAATAAACATGCAGTCATATTTCCTACTAACTACTGCAAACCTTACCCTAACCTTAAAACATGTCTTCACCATATCCTTTAATTATTTACAGGATATGTGACTTGTTTTTGATCCCAGAAGGAAGATAAGTCTCCATGAGATGAGTGTCAAAACAGATTTAGGTCCCCATAACACAAGTAATGCCTGTAACACACACACACACAAACACACACACACATACACACACACACCCTTTTAAACATGTATTTCCTGTTCTGGGCTGCATATGACAGACCCCTCAGTTCAAGGACACTAGTGTTTCACAGATTTAGGAGATTCATCACTGACAAACACATTCATCTCCACCTTAACCTGAAGAAAACACACTCACTCACTGATAACCACCTCTACGCACACACACACACACACACACACAGTGTCCATCTGCTGACTGGAGGTGGATGGCGGTGACTTTACAACACAGCCCAAATTGAGACACACAAACACATGAACAGAGGCCCCCTCTGTCAGTGACCTTGTGTACTTCAGATCCAAGAACCAATTTACACTAAAAACGACGTGAAATATTATGTTTACTTTTTCTTATAAAATGCTGAAACTTCCTTGTCTCATTTGTGGATATGGAGAGTTTGTTTTAGGGTTAGTAGGGTTAGGTATTCAATTGTGTTCAAGTTATGGTAAGGGTCCTTACAAAGATTGAAGCACAAGAATGTGTGTGTGTGTGTGTGTGTGTGTGTGTGGGTGTGCGTGCGTGCGTGCGATTGTTTGTTCTACATGCTTTATGGTTCCTGGAGGACAACAGGAGATGGGCACATAGGTACCTTGCTCCCTACAGAGGCGCAGCTGTTGTACAGACACATGCACAAACATATATATTGACATACAAACACATTCATGTGGAGCAGATAAATGCTGACTGAAAAAAATGTGGATTTTGAGAGATACACAAACTAACAAACAGTAATGCACCTTCATGTCAAGGGCCAGCAGGTACTCACTTTCTACTACAAAACTACCCTTTAATCGAGTTGCTAAACCACATTTATAAAACCTCTCATTACATAAATGATTACTGGGTATGCTGTGTGATTTCACCACAGTAATCTCTACTGGCAAAATGGGTCCGTAACACAGGCAGGGTATTCATTTTCCCAAGTTCGATCATATTATTCCCACACATTTTTTTTTTAAATCCTTGAATCAATTGCCGTGGTTCATGACCCATCTCTCTCACACTCCTCTCTCCCATTTTCTCTCAGTGTTTGTTCATTTAAAAAGCGTTAGCAGAACAATGGTGATAATCCAGGAACTGTTATAAGTTATTACTTCACAGATTAGAAATAGAATTAATTAATATGAATGCATGTTCAGAGTTTATTTACTATGACTGATGAGGTGCACCTCTGTAAATGTTATTCATCTGTTGCTTTTGGGGGAGTTTTTTGGATATAGCACTGTTACAAATGATATAATCTGTTGAAATAAAAATGATATTTTTGAACTAAGCACATCTGCTGGCTAAAGGCTGTGCAAATCCCTTGTGGACTTTGTTTAAGAAACAAACTACACTAAGGCAGCTTAGACAGACTGGTATCTCAAACAAGAGGGATCTGACCGCCATAAAAAAACTCCCCAGCCAAACAAAGAGAGCGAGAGGAGTCAATATTCCACCTTTCTGCAGTGCTATAACACATCATGTGGTATAAGCTTTTCTCACTTGGCTAACCTTAAATGAAGCCTCAGATGAGAAGAAAATTCTATTTTCACCTCAGCTCTGGGCAAGAAGTGGCTTCCTTATGAGCTGTGTGTGGTTCTCTCTCTCTCTCTCTCTCTCTATCTCGCTCGCTCTCCCTCTGTGTGTGTGTGTGTGTGTGTGTGTGTTTGTGTGTACTAGTACAGACCTCAACAAGAAAGGACATTTTGGGATAGTGAGGGGATTTTGACCAGTCTCAACTCTATGAGGCTTTGCTTAGGCACTGCTGTCGTTTGACTGCAATTTATTTTAAGTTAATTAACAAAACTTTTAAAAAAATATATATTTATCATCACAGGGATTTCTGATTACAAACACAGAATATCAGCAACTGGTTTATGATGATGTAATAAACCTCTGTCCTCTGTAAATGAAACACCTTAATGTAGCTTGGACTTCTTTGCTGTTAACTTTCACTGTTCATTAAATAGGAAAACAAGTACTTTTTGCATTAATGTCAGTGAAATGTAAGTGAAAATGTTACGATCTTAAAAGTATCATTAATCTTTGTTTTGGTTTTAAGTGTAAACATGGTTGTAGGTTGGTATGTGTATGTTTGTGTTTCCGTCCCCACATACCAAGTCACCGTCGTACGTTGTTTTCACAAGCTCAGGCCACTATCCATCAAACTCTCAACCCTTGTATTTCTTGTTTTTTTGTTGCTTATGTACATCAGACCCCATCACTCTTCCCCTGCTCTTTACACTCCGCCTCTCTCTCTGTGGGATTCAAGGCCTTAAACTACTTTCCCTGTGGCCTATGACCTCTAAGGTCACATCCTCCCTGTCTTTGACCTTCATAGTCAAAGCAGCCTTGGGAAATCGTCAGCAGACTGATTTACTGATACAGGGGCCGGTAGAGCTCCAGAGAGGTCAGCGGGGGCTCACGTTGCTTCATATCCCACAAGCTAAGCCTGGACCGTGTGTTCGAAGTGATTTAGTGATAGGTTGTCCTGGTTCTGAGGAGCATAGCCAGAGGACCTGTGGGAGGCGTGTAGGAATCTGAGAAGTGTATTGCAACAGAATCATGACACGGTTTGCAGCTCTATCATCTGAGGCAGGGGGTTGAAGAAGATCATTCTGGTTCAGTTCCCAGAAGGCCTCTCTTAAATGAGTACCACATTCGCCAATCTAATTTTATTAATAATCTCTGGAGTTGTCAAGATTAAATATTTTTGAGATTTGTAATTGCTGTGTGGAAAGGCCTTCCTCACTGTAAAGTACACACAACCACTTTGTGTAGTACTACTACAAAATCAAACCCTTTGTACACCATCAAAACGTTCTCTACCAGTTCCAGAATACAGATTCTCAGTGTTGTAATGTTCACCTGGGTATGAGTTTTATGTACCATGTATATGGTCTCCAAATGTTTATAAAGCAGAAATTGGATTCTATCCTTCAGAGTGAGTTTGGGGAAATGAAGGAGACCATAATGTTAACATGATACTTTAATGGACCTTGCAGAGAAATCATTTGTTTCTTCCCTCTTTTTAAAGACAGGTCAGAGGTCGGGGTCAACTAAAAAGCAGCGCCACTGGAGGTGGAAAATCTTTGCAAACCCTTTGCAAATGGTCAGGGGTTTTTTTTTTTGGCACTAGTTTATTCTTCTTTGACAGCGGCTCATTATGAAAGACATAAACAACATGGCTTTTCTAACAGATACTGTAGTTTGGTGTTATATTTTACAGATTTTGATGTGTCCTGGCCATTTAGTTACTGGTTAAAATAAGAACTTGAACTCATCGTGAACTTTCTTTAAATAAATATATAAATGCAAACTCTACAAACTACACAGTACATAATACAGCATATATAAATAAATAAAACATTCTGACTGTTTTGGTAGCAGTCACAACCAGTAAAATAAAAAATATGGAAACATGCCATCATAGCACCTACTGTATGTAAATAGCTATAACAGTTTTATGTCAGGTTAAACTTTTACACAGAAGCTAGACATACACAAAAGAGCAGGTACGGCGACTTAGATAAACCCCACTCTTCATGGATTAGCTTAACACTCCCATCACTACACAATCAGAGTGCAGTTTTAAGCACGTGTGCGTGTTTGTTCATTTGGCAAAGCAGATTAAACACATTGTGTGCCGGCAGAACCATGTGTCCACTCCTTTTCTTTTAGATTCTCAAAGAGCCAATTAGCATCACCCATCTGCCATCATATTTTTAGATGTAAAGCACAGTACCTCATGAATCATGAAGGTTCACACCTCACTCAGGCTATCCTTAATTGCCTAATGGAAATAGGACTTGCAAATGTGTACCCGTAAAATAAATAAATGAATTCCTTCTCTATGTATTTAAAAGCTTCACCATTATGTGTGGACATTGGGATGCCTGCAGCTCCATGCACCTTTTAACATCTGCAACATTACATTATTATCACATCATTATTGTATACCAGTATGATTTGTTGATAATTGTATGACTAATGTACGACTATTGTATACCTATATGAAATGTTATTGTTTGACAAGATGCACTTCATATAAACTCTAATTTTACAACAATAACCTATTCTGAAAACCTCAGTTAATATTCCATAAACTGTTAGCATATTTTAAGGCTTTCATCGTTAATACTGGACAAAAGTAATGCCATTTCAGTGATCCTGTACAGGCTGAGAACACAGTTTACAGTATATTTATAAAACATTCATCTTTCCAGCTCTGGCATCATATTAAACTTATTCGTAATTCACTGTCAACAAATATGGTACAAAAAGTTTTAAAAGAGTTCATATACAGCCTGCAGTCTCTCCATCATGGTGGTCCTTAATGTATTGCCTCTATTAATCATACGGCAGTCATTAATTCAGCCAGGGTATGTAGGATTTGCCCTAAAACAAACCTGAGCTGTTTTTGACATGTTTAGAAACAATGTCGAATCAGGAAATGACAGCTCGCACTAAACAGACAACTGAGTGCAAGACATGTTTGCAGCTTTGTTCATGTTTAGGGCTTTATTCAAACAAACATCATCTATTGGTTCCACTGACGCTGTGCTAGTTCCATATGAAGGCAAAAGCTAATACCCCACATAAACATAGTAGAGCTCGCTTTCAAAATGCATATTCTATTTACATACATTGATTATGATATATTGCATTTAAACTGAGGGTCACTGATCACTCATTAACCACCATTTATTGCTTTACTTATGTACCGGCCAACCAAAAATATTACCTCTATTATTACCTATTATTATTACCTCTGCCATGTAGGTTATAGCAGTCTGTTTACAGGGTTACGTTTACAGGATTACATAGAAATTAATGACGTCGAAATTGAATTAATGTATGTTCCTCTGACTTCTATTTTCATTTCTGCCTGAAAAATATAAGAAGAGAAATTTTGATGTATTTTGGGCGTTGAGATGTGTCTGACTGCACATAGCTCCCTCTGTCACGCTCCGCTCCTGGTTTTCCATCCCTCCTGCCAGTACTTTTCCACTCACCTGCCTGCTACTCACATCTCATCAGTGAGACCACCTTCACCTGTGCTCCATCACCTGATCATCTGCCTGCTACTCCCACCTCATGAGTGAAAGCACCTTCACCTGTGTTCCATCAACTGATCACCTGCCTGCCACTTTCACCTCATCAGTGAAACCACCTTCACCTGTGTTCCATCACCTGCCTGCTACTCACATCTCATCAGTGAAACCACCTTTACCTGTGTTCCATCACCTGATCACCTGCCTGCTACTCCCACCTCATCAGTGAAACCACCTTTACCTGTGCTCCATCACCTGATCACCTGCCTGCTACTCCCACCTCATCAGTGAAACCACCTTCACCTGTGCTCCATCACCTGATCACCTGCCTGCTACTCACATCTCATCAGTGAAACCACCTTCACCTGTGTTCCTTCACCTGATCACCTGCCTGCTACTCCCAACTCATCAATGCAACCACCTTCACCTGTGTTCCATCAACCAAAAAGCAACAGTGGGTCTTACACTTTATTACAATATGCTTTTTTTTAGAACAGATTTCAAATTGAAATGGTCTGGGATTATACATTAATGTTACGGGTTCACATGGTTGATTCTTCTTTTTAAATGAATTGTGCTGAGACATACCTATGAAACACAGAAGTAAAAACATCTTAATTAATAAAAAGAATGATTATCTCTGTTATTACCACACTGTTATTATTACCTGCCATGTAGGTTATAGCAGTCTGTTTACAGGGTTACGTTTACAGGATTACTTGGGAATAAATGAGGTGGAAATTGAAATGCTGTATGTTCCTCTGATTTCTATTTTCATTTCTGCCTGAAAAACATACAGAGAAGTTTTGGTGTGTCATGATTTTGCCACAAACCAAAAGATTATTTTGGTCATTATACTTATTGTTATTACTTAACAATAACGGATTGTTAGTAAAAAACAATGCCCTCACAAGCTAGTGAGACTGAAGCAAACCTTAATGTTGACGTGATTTCATGACAGCTAACTGGATCATGTTGTATCACAATCTTCTGTTCTCTCAGTTTCAACTATTCTTTTTCACATCACTAATCTTGATATTTGATACAGTATGCTTGTGTGGGATTGTGAGTAAAAGACAGCCCTGACACTTTAACCTCTGCCTCTCACATACACAACAAATGCAACTGTACATATACAACTGCAACCTTCAACAGATCCAAAAATCCCATAAGAAACCCAAGCAGGCCAGCTCTTCACACATTCGAGCAGCAGACATCATGCCAGCCACATCAGCCACCACGGTCTGTTATAGTTATACAGCGTAGATTATCAAGTGCAGTATAAACAGCACAGACCTTCAAAATACAACAGTTGCGTTGAGTGATGTGTAATAACTATACTCAGCCATGAGGTATGCATTAAACATTAACACACACACACAAGCACACCAGCACGCACTCAACATCAGCCACAGAAAGAGCTACTCAAAGAAAATACATCTGCTTTTTTTTTTCTTTTTAAAACAGTATTGTCTACTACTTTGGCACATTAACTATGTGTTTACGGATAATGTGCATACTAGTTTAGATGAGTTTATTTATTACACGAGATTTATTTATTATAAATGCTTTATGTGGTTGGAGAAAGTAAGAACTTGATACTTTGTTTTGTACTCTGTAGAAGTAGTCTGTAGTTCTGAGTAACAAACATAGCTGCTACACATACTGTATTACAGTATTGTATAGTATATTGTATTACAGTATGTATAGAAAAGGAGAAACACTCAAGTTTTTTGTTCTTACCACTCTGTCTCCCTCTGAATGATCAAAAGTTTCCCATCATCATGAAAGTGGTCTTTATTAATTATTTGAATTCATTTTACTCTGCTACAATTTTGTTTGATGATGTTTTCATTTGACACTTTTTTCACCTCATTTCCAATTCAATGCGATGTGTTTCGCTCATGCATTTTGCAATGAGTGGTTGTCACAACGCTGTAACACATCTTGTGGCGCTGAATGCTACTGACATCATGGGATTCATCAGTTAACCACACTTCCCTCCCATATCAACAGACAATGATTGCTATGTACCTCTGTTGTGAGGACATCCTGGAGCTGGGCAATGAGTAGCCTATCTGTGTGTGTGTGTGAGGGATAGAGTTTCATTGTGTCTGTCCATGTCCTGATGAGCATGCTAACTGTGTGGGTGTACTTTTAGGATATTATGACTGCATTTATACTGCACTCCTACCCTTGTGACAGAATTCCAACATGGCATCAAAAGAACGACTGACCGAATTCTTCCGAACACACACACACACACTCACACACACACACACACACACACACACACATACAATGCCTGGTCCTGTTTAGAGGAAGGAATTAGACTGTAGAGGTTTGCAGTTCAACTCTGGTATTAATTGGAAGCTGGATAATCTTCTTTATCAGGAGCAGATTGCAGAGTTCATGTGATGTAAACCCTCTCTTATGTGCTTCCAAACTGGCTTTCTGATAACTCCCCAAAAGAAGTACAGGATGTTATTAGGGCTTTTATTAACCTTTTTCTGACTTTAAATGAAGGTGGTGACTTTGGAGGTCTGCAGTTGGCTGAATTTATGTTTCTTACAAGAAGCTCAAGTAGTTATACTGTCACACAAAGGCTGGATGATGATATCACGCAATTGGCTTTGACACTGAAGGCAGTGGTTAACGTCTGATCTCACACTGACAGTCAACTGTGGTTTCTTTTATCCATTAACGGAGCTGTTTTCTGAATTTTATTAACAACCTAACCCTAACACAATTACCCTTAATCCCATAGTTCTGTTTGCTTTAACAACACCACACTTCCAATCAGAAAGAGTATATTATTCATACTATACATATTACTTATCATATTATTATATTATGTTAAGTGTTTTAGTAAAATTCTTTACTCTTCTCTTTCTGCCTCCCCTCCCTACCTCCCTGATCTCTTTTTGTCCCCGGTGGCAGTTTGTGTATATGAAGGCAGATGTATATACTGTATATACTGCCCTTATGCAGTAAGTACCGAATATACTGCATAAGGGCATTTTGGTGTGATACAAAATGATGGTATGCTCAATGTAAGTAAGTTCACCCCAACAGATTTGTCAGGAAACCTTTGTTTCCTTCCACAATCAACATTTTCTATTGGATACTGTACTATAAAATACTCCTACATTTGTTGTGACACCAAATGTAAGTAATTAAGTAAGTCATTTTGCTGACAAATTCATTCAAGACCATGTTGCACAAACCCTAATGAAACCCTAACCCTTTTGAAAGTCTTACAGGAAAAGCCAGATATTAGTCTAAAAAAATCTAATTAACCAGAATTCAACCACAGGTGAGTCTACTTATTCATTAGACACGTGTCCAGCAGACAGCTGGAAATTGAACTTGTGCTCTGTGCTTGGCTTTCACAGGCGGTGGACTAATATGTTTGCTGCATACCATCAGGGGTACCATTGTCATCAGTAATAACCAGAAAGTTAAGCTTGTGAAACTGTCATAGGTAAAAGAAACAATGTTTTATTTGTTAAAATCTGTGGTAATATAGAGCAGCTTCTTTTGTTAAAGTCTCTTATTCTGTCAATCCATCCCTCCTCCTACCTTCTCAGACTTTGTTGCTAATACTAATGTTCTATCACCTGACTTCCTCCTTTGCTCCGTCATAATTTCAATGGCAGCTAGAGGTCGCCTGACTGTAAACTGTAACTACAGGTCATAAAGATCTGCTTGCAAATACGACATATGGGCTCATTTTTTACAGGAGGAAAGTCTCATATAAACTTAAAATGTTGTTCTGTTTAGTACTGGGATATCAATCTTTTGTTCTCTGAATTTAATTAAAATACCACATCATGCTTCCAATTTAATGCCTGTGTATAACAACACCACTGCAAATACTTACACTGTTACTCCCTCAGGCCACTGTCAAACTGGAGTCACTCTGAAGCGAACCAGACTCACCGCTGCAGCTTGTTAGCAGTACTCTAGGTTCAAGCTGGAAAATATGACAAAAGGAAAAGTCATATCGCTGGTGTTCCCTAAGAGAATAATGTAGTACAGAGAGGATAGATTATACAGTAATAAATGAAAATATCATTAAGAATGCAAATAATAATAACAATAACAATAATAAACACAATAATAATAATTGTTCAAACACATATATTATTATCATTATTATTGTTGTTGTTGTTGTTGTTGTTATTGCAGATAGATAAATAGCAATTTCAGAAGTGTGAGGTTAAGGTTGGCTTGAACTGTTGTACTTGAAATGTTAAAACTTATTGACTCATGTGTCATGTTCCAGCATTCTATTTTTGTTTTAGTATTGTTTTGTGCTGGGTGCACTTCCTGTGCTGTGGCTGCTGGGTCTTTGCTTTGTGTTTGTTGTACCTTTAAGTCTTCACAGGAGGCGTGGCTTGACTTTCCCGCGGCAGCAGACGAGGCACACCTGTATCCACCTACTCAGTCTCTCCATATAACACCTGGTCTGATCATCACTTCTCTATGAGAGTATTCCGTTCCCTGCGGTATTTGTCCTGAGCCTTGCTTTTTTGATCATTCTCTAAGTAAATAGTTACTTTGCGTTTTGTTTGATACTTACCTTGGATCTCCTTGTTTTCTTCAGTTTCTCCTGTGCCTCTCTGCTGGCCTGTTGGAAGTCATCAGCCATTGCCTCCTGTTGTGTTTCGTTTGTTCGTGGCCTCACCAACGACACTTACCTTCGTGGTTGTATCTCCGGTGATTCACTCTTCAGCCCCTGGACGATTTTTGTTTTCGTATTTACTAAAAGACATTGTTTTTTCATTTACACTAATTTTCTGACTCTGCTTTCTTGGATCCGAGAACTAAGACCATAACAGAATACACTCGTCACCATGGATCCTGCAGAGTACGAATGGTTTAAACAGCCCCTCTCATTGCAAGTTGTTAGAGTCGGGTAGCAGGAATCCATGCTACAGGAAATAATCAAACAGCTCGGCCATGTCGCTACCAGTCTGTGAACAAGTTGGGCTCCACTTCACCGGGACCTGGGATGTCATTCCCGGCTGTGTCTGGAACTGCTCCCACTCCTTCAGCCACCTCCGGGCCTTCCTCTCATCCTGTAACTCCAGGCCTGCCATCGCTAGTTCCCCTGTCCAGTAGCCGACACCCGCTAGCTTCACAGGCCTCAATCCACCCTTCGTTAGCCTTACCCGTAGCTAACCGAGAACCTTTCATCCCCACTCCCAGTAGATATTCAAGTATTAGTGGCTCCTGTGGCCAATTCCTCTACCAATGCTCATTAGTATTTAGCCAATAGCCTTCCATTTATTCTACCAACAGATCCAGAATAGCATTCATTAGCAGTTTGCCAACAGTCCCGGATGGATGTCCTTCTGGGTGTTTATTCATTCCAGTCACCTGTCGCCTGTCAACTTGGTTTAGCGATTAGAGTAAATAAATGATATTGGGCAGATGTACACAGCCTCTGGTAGATATTTAATAGAGTAGTGTTAAATTCCATTTTATTCCAAGCTGAACAAAAGCTGTAACATGACGTGTGTGGTAATAATTTGCCTTTAATAAAATCACACGCCCCCCTCGCTCACATGAAGATCGTGATTTCGATTCTCAAACAGTAAATTGTGCAGCCATACCCGGAAACCACCGTACCAATCCCACGAAGCAGTCCACTGACGTCAATTTTCGGGTATACTCAGCATGCTTGGAACCACAGCCGAGTGATTCCAAAGTTGGAACTGTTTTCAACCCCCACTGTTCCTATCACAGGAGAGAGAGGTTGCGGTTCCTTCTGCCCAGGTGCACATCCAAAGGGCCCATAAGGTGTGGCAAGAGGCCCAGGCAGCACTGCCACTCAAAATAAAAAACTTGCAGACCATCATCAGACTCTGGCTCCCGAATACCCTCTCAGCCAGAAGGTGTGATTGTCGTCACGGGACTTACCTCTGCAGGTCGACTCACGTAAGCTTGCACCTATATTCATTGCCCCTTTCGAAATTGAGATAGTTTTGAATCCCTCAGTAGTCAGGCTCAAATTAACTGAGTCCCTTAACAGTCACCCCTCTTTTCATGTGTCACTGTTGAAACCAGTTGCTCCAGTCCTTTTAACCCTCCGGCCGAACCCCCTCCACCCCCCTGAGTCATTGATGAGCACTCAGCCTATACTGTCAGGGAAATTTTAGATGTGCGTCGAAAGGGTAGAGGTTTTCAGTATCTGGTTGATTGGGAAGTTTATGGCCCTGAGGAATGCTTAGCGTGTGAGTCGATATCGGTCTTCCGATCAGTGAAAGCACTGAGAAAACCACACACTCAGGTTGTGTGGGAGGAAATTTAAAGTATAATAATTTGCATGCAACAGATGTAAACGGAGCATAAAGAAATGTAAATACAGATCACTCCAAAGTGTGTTTCCAGAGATGTAATTTATCTCGCACACAAATGTGCCCACACGCACTTAACAGTGACTTACGCTCGCACATGTATAGTACATCTCATTCTCACAGTCACACACAAATACTTGTGCAGGTGTAGCTCTTTTGAATGACGAGTCTCTAAGTGTTTCCAAAGAGCAAACTGCTCCCTGACAGCTGTCTCTAAATACACTGTCAACATGAAATTCTCCGTCCGTCCTGCTCTCCCGTCTCTCTGTTTGTCCACTTCTTCTCTCCCCAGACCACTTCTGTTGGCATTTCTATCTCTCTTTCCACCATGGCAGAGCCATGCTCACATCAGTCTTTCATGCCAGGGAGTGAAGTGCCAACTCTTAAGTTACGGTAACAAGAATGAGACCCCAACTCAACTCTGGTCCATAGTCAGAGCAGAGTGAAAAGCAATCTGTAGCGATTTCGGGGTTCAGGGTAGAAAAGGGAAGCAGCTGCAGCTATGTCAGTGCCAGGATTGCATTTTGATCTCCACACATTGACAGAACGTTAAACAATTACCCCAGAGCCCAGCCTCAAAATATGATTAGCATAGACCCAGATGATAATGGCTTTTACATGCAATTACACCAAAGGGGGAATTACCCAGTGTATGGGAATAATGTAGCTGGGGAACGGGACAATTGCTTGCTAATGTCTGTTGTTGTTGGCTGACCCACTGGAAATTTGTTTATTATAAGGTTTTATATTCAGACAGGCTGCGTCTGCACTAAATCATTTGATGGATATGCATGAAAAAAAGTGATGTCTTTACCTTCAGTTTCTGACGTGGAAAGTTTTAACTCTTTTTAGACAGTGATAGTATGAATGAAAGAAGATATTCACATGCCGCGTTGAACCACAAGCTTTTCACACACTTAATTGTCAGCAGTGAAATATGCGCCACAATCTACCAATTCGCACGCATTTTTTTTTCTCTCGGAAAGTTGAAATTAGGTGAGAACTCACCAAGAGACAGCAGAATGGCCGTGGAGGATCAAAGCCTGTTTTTCATTTGAATCATATTTCCAAAAACTTGGAAGAAGTAGCTGCTTGTGCAATTCTCTGTTGTGATTCCACTTCTATGGCTGCTGCTCCTGCTATTGATTTCAGTGCATCAAAACGCAAACATCATTTTCAGTTGTTCCGCTGTGTTTTGAAGAAACTTCATGAAGATAAAAATCAGAAAGCAGATATTAAAAACAACACACACATTTAAAATATTTTAAAAATTGGCTTTCATGTACCAATAATCAATTATGTTATATGTCTTTGATTTTTAAATAGACATGAATACATTTGCTATGGTTTATATTGTCTTTTTAAAAATTCAGTTGCAGATACGATCTTTCTTTTCCCATTTTTTCTGTAGGAAATGTAAATATATATATTTTTGAAAATAAAATCTGATTATGAAAGAGCATAAATAAAGACCAATCCATTGAATGTCTTATGTCTTAAAACAGACAAAACAACAAATACTTCTGAATAAGAAACAGTGTAATATGGGTTAGGGTTTTAATTTGGTTGTAGCAAGACTATAGTAAAAAGAACATTTTGTGACTTTGTGACTTAACATATTCCTAAAATTTCCTCACCTTTGGATGAGACCCAACAACATAAAGAACAATAACTCTTCTTGCTCGAGAAAAAAAGTTTGTGATGATTCTTACAGCTGAGTTCAACACAGTTTGTATCAAAGCTGTAACAACCTCCTTGTGGGTGTATTACCCACCCTCCTAAAACAACACATATACACGGATATAAAGGACACAAAAAATATGAGTACACACAATTCCCTGTGCCCACATACAGGAGTTCTCAAAAACCCAACAAACCCATAAATTCTTATTCTCAGGGTTTATCCCTTGCTCCAACCTTATCCATGTCAACAGGAACAAAAAGACAATAAAACACACAGAGGACCAAAGTGGTGATGGATCAAATAAACATAAAAGGCACACTGCAAAGTAAAGAATTTTGCAATTTTTTGACACGCACCAGAAACTAGGGGAAAACAAACTCATAATAAATCAAAAAGTAAATCTTGCATGCATTCACTGATCCACATTATTCATGCAATGGAAATAAATAATAAAAAGTAAAACAAATAAAAAATCATTTTTGTGGCTCCAGAGCACACATGGCTGCACATTTTATAATCATTCTGCACAGAAACTCTAACCCTATTACAATAATGAAAATATTTCTATACATAAAAGCTGTGGTGTTAGCTTTCTATAAAATTTTGTAGAACCTCAGAATAAAACTCATTTAAAGTAGACTTACATTAGACCAAACTGCATAATACACAACATAAAAGTCATGGCAAATAGTGAGTCTGATCTTACTTTCTCAGTTCAGTATATTAGTTTAACTTCATACATTCCATAGCACTCCACTCCTTTTCTTTTGTTTAAACTATCACAGATCAGAACAACCACGGAGAGCCGTGGCTGCTACCCCACTGCTTTTTCACTGCGAGTCAGCTGCCTTGTCTGACGGCGTTGGGTAACCCTGAGTCAGAGCTCTGTGGCTTGTCTTCATGTAAACAGATGGTCTCGGCTCTGATGACTAGTTCCTGATCTCCCCCAGATAGAGATCCAGACTGTCAGATGAGATTTCCAAGCTCTATAGAGGTGAGACGACTGAAAGGGTTTGAAATATGTTGAGTGTAAATAAAGGGCCAGCTCCAATTTCCAGGGAGAGGTCTATTTAGACAATCACAATCAAACTGTGAAGAGATTGACAAGTTAGAATGTAGGAAACCATATTATACACATGTAGGTACTATGTATGCGGATACTAGGCACAGTATCAAACATGTATCATGAGATTTAAAAAATAAATAAATAAAAACAGAGCTTTTAAAAGCAACATATTTCCTCACTGGCGCTTTACAAGTTAACAACTGATGAAAATTGACCAAAGTTTTAAACCACAGTGTTAACTGTGAATAAAAACCTTTTAATATTCTTATTACTTAACATACTCAATAATCTAAACCACTGAAGTTTTTTTTTGGTAAATACGAGTTCTCATGTGAAAATCAGAAAATAATTATGTCATTTTATTTACGAATTATATTTAAAGAGAACTTAGTGACAACTAATGCATGATTACATGCGTAAGCTGGTGAAACTGGATGCTAAGTGGATAATGTCCATGGATTTTTATCAAGGGGAACTGATGCACAATTGAAGATGACCTGTGCAACCACACAGTTTCAAAACAGCCTCACAGCCCGTGGCCATTTCTCCGGGCTGGGTTATCCCTCATTTTGCTAACATTACATTTTATTGAAGGTTTGTAATACGAGGTGATTTCAACTAATGCTGTTTAAAGCGTATTGTAGACATAGGAAATTATAGCCTAGGTTGTACAAACAAAGATACTGTTTCCAACCTATTAGTCAAAGCCAGACTAAAGTAGGACTTTGCAGTTTTATAAATGTGCCTCAGTTTTGGCCTAAATGCCTTTTTATGTGTTTCTGTGTCATTATTTGATATATAATTTCACAGCTTCGTAATCACTATTTGATGAATGCTGGGCCGTTATTGTAGCCCTAAATTCTAAAGCATTTCCAAGTATCCTCTTTTGGTAACGTCTGAATACAAAAACAGAGTGTAAGGCCCAGTCCTAATGAGAGGCATCTAGTGTGACAGTGTTAGTGTGACCATCACTAACACTCTCCACCTTCCTTCACATTCTTCATACGCTGACGATATTCTTCCATCCCATGATGTCAGTCTGAGAGAGTTTTATTCTCTGGTTAAGGAAGGATGGAGGAAGAAGGACTTTCCAGGAGGGATGAAGCGATCATCCTTTAGTTATTCTGCTCTTACTTACTGTCTTGATGAGGACAAGGGTATCCAGAAGAAGCTGCTTAATACAATGAAAATATTCCGCCTGATCTCTCCACCTTGCTTTTCAGATGGGAGACAGGGCAGTGGAGTTGAAGGGTTTGTGTGGATTGCATTTGATCAAACTGGACCTTTACAAGGATCTAGCATCACTTTTTCCGTCCAAAAAGGCTGAGGTGCTAGCAGACCATCACATCATTACAAGGGCTTTGATAGTCATACCTCTGTTATAAGGGAAAGTAGGCAAGGTGCCCTGTGTGTGTGTGTCTGTCCATCTGTCTGAGTGTGGCTGCCTTTGTCTCATCTGCCAATTCACAGCATTCCAGTTTGCCAAACTGTACTCCAAGCTGTAATATAATATTTTGTCAACATCTAACATTTGTCATGCATTTAAGTTTTCATACTCTGCTCTTGCTCTCAAACTTTGAGCTTTTCTCTGGCTCCTTCCCCGTGACTCTTGATGAGAAATGATTCAACCCATAGGATTTTTATGCTGGCTGGTTTCTTAATAGTCTACGTTTACTCCTTTGTATATTTCACCCTGTTGCTGTGACATGTCTGGGGTAATTATGACTGTGACATGATGCCCATAAGGTTGTATGTACTAATCTTGAAGATCCAATAAAATAAAATAGAAGAAACTGAATTTTTGTGCAGCTGTAGGGAGAAACAGAGTGTCAGCATTATTTTGGAGAAAGTAGTGAAAGAACGTTGCCCTTTTGAATTTATCTGTTGAAATGCTAAAACATTGCTATTACATTGCTGATTACGTTAATAAATGTATGCTAAAGCAAAATGGGAGCAAAAGCTTAATGCAACTTGTTGTGTGAGCAATCTTAAGTAGATAGTAGTAGTCCACAAACCGACCATCTTCATTGTTCAGTACTTTTTGTTGTGTATCTTACCTGGGAAAGATTACATTTAGTAGTACTGGTTCATATATTTTAAACCGCTGCAAAAAATATGTCCTGATTTGAATGCGTGATACACAGCATACATATAGAACATTGTATAAGTATACATGTAATCAGACATGTGATCAGTAAGGCAAAAAGGCTTTTATTGCCCCTAAATGTAAGGTTCTGTTATTGTATTAACAGCATAATGCTTCCATTAGGACACAGTGTCATCTTACCAAATCAATACTGACATGTCTGACAGTCCCCACGAGTCTCTCTGTCTGTCTGTCTGTCCCCTGCTTACGGTTCATGTCATTAGTGAATTACAGCAGCCACTTCCCTGAACTGTTTGGACGGCTGTAACTGGAGAGGAAGTCAGAATCAGAGAGCATGAAAACCCAGCCGAAACTGCCTGGCTTGTTAATGTCTTTTTGCCTTGTTCAACAATGATCGGAAGTGGAACGTTTTTATAATTTCTCACTGTAGCAATAAGCTCCATCCGGTTCCTGAATGCCCTCACTGGGCCTGCAAAAATCCGTCTAGATGTATACAGGTGCACACCTTGAGCAAAAAAGTTCCGACTGAAAATTCCCATTCATGCCCACCCAGCTTTCCCATCGCACAAGCTTATATGCATTTTGAAATGTACAACAAACGCAAACCTGTGAGCAAAGATTTCCACACACATGCAGTAACCCCCCTCCTCTGTACACACACACATGCACACACAAGAAGGTCCCCATGAAAGGAGGGCTGTGATCTAAAGAGACATAACCAAGTTTGACAGTCAACAGCCCCATTAAAGCCGGCCCCGCTGCAACCAAACACAGCAGTAATTGTAAATGTCAGGCAGAATTAACACAAAAATAAATAGCTTAGCTTTCCTTATGTGTATATATGAGAAGGAACCAGGGAGAAACATTACAGCATAGCCCCAAGTCACAGCGTTACACAAGTCAGTCATCAGTTAGCTACATAGCAAGTATTCTGTATAAATTTGATCTAAAAGGAAATCTGATCTATACACAAACATATCATATTACACATTTTGACTGTATAAACAGATTGCACATATGTGAACCATGTAACACAAATGGCTTTTCAACAGAAAACATTAACCATGCTATTACATGTCTCTACATTTCATGATTTCCCATATTTTCTTCTTTTGCGTGATTGCATTGCAAATCAAACAACTGAAAATGAAAAGACTAACGCAGTGCTGGTCTCTTCCTCCACATTCCTGGAGGACTGGTGTGGTATGACTGATTGACTGGTTGGCTGGCTAACAGACAGACTGTGGTCAAATCTGAACTGGAATACTTGGGGGAAAGGCCGGAAAGAACTTGTCATGTCTCCCCCTCTGACACGAAAACACACAAGAGGAAAGAGGAACAAAGCGTGGGTGAGTACGGGGGAGCAGACATAGAATGTGCGATAGATAGAAATCGTGCCTTATGCACTATATGGAAGCATTCATGCATGTATGCCCTATGGCCTCTGCAATACTTTGGCTTGTGCCATTTGTTATTTTCACTGTGTTTTGTCCCAGTAGCCCACAGCTCTGTATTTATGTGTGTACGCACAGACCTGGTCTTGTATTCAGTAGTTATGTCATGGTCCCCGGCCTGTGTGACGATTATACAAAGAGGACCCAAATGCAGCGACTTAGGTTGAACAGACTCTTTAATGGAAAAGGCAGTCTCTTAGTCAAAAACAAGCAACAGTTCAAATCCAGAAGCACAGCCAAGGGGCAGAAGTACAGAGAGGATTAAACAAACGCAGGGTCAGATAAACAGACAGGTTCGGTAACCAGATAGCTGAGTCCAGGCAAAGGTACAGACTAGGATAAGGCAAGCTCAGAATAAAGGGTTCAGGAGGTCGGTAACACAAAATCGCTGTGTCACTTGTAACACAAAAACGCTGGAACACTGACTTAGACAGAACAGACAAACTGGCGACAAGACAAGGGAACACAGAGACCTTTATACACAGGGGAGGGGAAGAAACTGATTGGACACAGGGAAAACACGTTAGGGAAGGCAGGTAATCACACTGGCAGGAAACACATGAGGGTAGGAATTGACAAGACCTGACATAGAGACAAGAAAGTGAGTACAAAATAAAACAGGAAATGGAATAATGACAGACAGATTGTGACAGTACCCCCCTCTTAATGGCCGGCTCCAGATGGCCCAGGTTCGTCGGGATGCTCTTGGTGAAAGTCTTAGATGAGTGAGGGATCCATAATATGTCGAGCAGGAACCCAACATCTCTCCTTGGGGCCATATCCCTCCCAATCGACAAGATATGGGCAACCTTGACCACGGCGTCGGAAAGCAAGGAGCTTCTTCAACGTGTACACTGGTTCTCCATCAATCAGCTGGGGGGGACTAGAGGCAGGAACCAAGCTGCTCTTTTTAACAGGTTTGAAGGTGAGATGAACTTTCATAGACCGGGGAAGTTTGAGGCGAACAGTACCCTGGAGTCTGAGGTCACATGACAAACCCGGTGACCCGTCTGGTAACCTGGTGCAGGGGCTCTCCGATGATCCGCTGCTTTTTTGTAGATAGACACAGATCTCAAAAGGGTTTGTCAGCAGCAGATCAGGGGCAAGGCAGAGGGGATGCACACTTCCCTCTCCAATGCAGGGAACAAGGGGGGTTGATACCCATAAACACAATGAAAAGGAAAGAATCCAGTAGAGGAGCAGGGAAGTGAATTATGGGCAAACTCAACCCAGACTAAGGACTTTGACCAAGAAGCGGGATTCTGGGCAGTGAGACAGCGAAGACTCCAACTCTTGGTTCAGACCTTCTGTCTGACTATTAGCCTGGGGATGATAACCTGAAGCGAGGCTGGCCTCAGCTCCAATGAGAAAAAGTGTGCCATCTTTGAGAAGCGATCAACAACTGTAAGAATGGTAGTTTTACCTTCAGATGCAGGCAATCTGGTGACAAAATCCAGGGATATGTGTGACCAGGGACGAACTGGAACAACGAGTGGTAGAAATTTACCAGTTGGCTGGGCCCGGGACGATTTGCATGTGGAACAGATGCAGCATGCAAGCACATAATCTTTTATGTCTTTCATTATGCCTGGCCACCAGAAATGCTGCCTGATGACAATGGCAGTGCGGTTGACTCCAGGGTGACAGGTAAGGTTTGAGGTATGAGACCAGTGAATGACCTGGGACCTGAGAGAGACAGGAACATGCAGCTTCTTGGGAGGACAACAAGATGGAACTTCCATACATTTTAAGGCTTCTTTGATCTTGTCCTCAATTTCCTAGGTGATGGTCCCCACTAGACAGGATCGAGGAAGAATGAGCTCAGGTGTGCGATCAGTTTCCTCTGGGTCAAAGATCTGAGAAAGAGCATTGGCCTTTAGATTCGTCGAACCAGGTAGGTTCGAAGACAAGATGTCATGTTTGCCAGATTTTTGTGGTAGGTCCAGACCAGAAACGGGTGTTTTGACCCCTCCAGCCAGTGCCTCCATTCCTCCAGTGCAATCTAAATGCAAGTAGTTCGCGGTCTCCAACACAGTAGTTATTTTCTGCACTGGAGAGTTTTCTGGAAAATAAGGCACAGGGTTGAAGTTTCTGATCTTGAACCAACTTTTGTGACAAGATTGCTCCTACTCCCCTGTCTGAAGCATCCACTTCAACCACAAACTGGAGCAGAGGGTCAGGTTGAGACAGGATCGGGGCTGTGGTGAGGCTGGTCTTGAGATGGTGGAATGCGCTTTCCATTTGAGGGTTCCAGGAAAAGCCTTCTGCAGGAGATGCAAGGGCGTGTAATAGGACAGCGATGGTACAGTAGTTCCGGTACCTGCGGCCAAAGAGGTCTCAAAATATTCTGACATAGCCTGCATCTCTGGCGTTCCTCAGTGAGGGATGTGCCTGGGAGCAGATCAACAGCGCAGTCGTATTGTCGATGCGGAGGGATAGCCTCGGACTTACTAGACACCTCCTTGAGGTCCAGATATTCAGGGGGCACATCAGTAAGGTCCAGCCTGAGCCCTTTGAGTGTGGGTATGGATTAGCTTATGATTGTTCTGGGAAGGCCTACCCACATAGCAGCTCCATCTGCAACATACAGAAACATCTAAATTACTACTGCAACCTGCACAGTCTTCACTCATAAATATGTGAAATGAGTGAAATAAATTGTCCCATCATGTGTTACGTCATATCTGCCTTTAGGGTAGTTGACATTGTTGGCCAAAGTTTGTATTTTGTGTAATTTGTGTATATGTAAATATTTTCTCTCTTTATAATTGAAGTATATTTGTTTTGTATGCAATAAATATGCTAGTACTTATGCTAGTCATCTCTTGAGTTGGGAAACTAAGTATCTTGCACTGAATAGAGGCTTGTGTATCGCTACTGTAGAAACAGTGATGTTGAAGGGTTGGGTTCAGGGTTTAAATGTAGCTGATGTAAAAGTAAGTGGAAGCATGCTGTTTTTTTCAAAAAGATACACTTTGCTTTGACACATACCATATATTACTCATTCATCTTAAGTTATTCCATGAATCTAACCTCCCCCCAAAAAACACAGTCTTCCTTAACCACTACAGCAGCTGCTGAGCACTGGCTGCAATATCCCCTGCAACTCAGCTGTTTAAGTCCAAAGTTGCATTAACATGTGGCCTTGTGATTCACAGAGGCCACGCTGAGCGAGACGACATGAAAACCGCTCGAAACACCAGTAGTCAAAGAGAGACCTTGTCAGAAATGTAGCCCTGTGCCCATGGCCCTCGCCCCCAATCATAAAACTCACAGACACATAGGAAACCCACCAGTAAATCAGCCTGTCACTGGTTCTGACACACTGGGTTTGATGCTCGTGATGTATGGCTTTAATATGTGGATGGGAAGATGAGGGCATGGAAAAGATGTATGATGTAGGGAGAGGGGAAGACAGGAACAGAAGTACAGAGACAGGTGGAGTGAAAGAACAACTTCTGAAGTGTGTTAGCACTCCCGGCAAACCATAAAATATCAATAACTAAACAACTGATGTGATCATACATTTTACTTCGAGTAAAATGTCTGTGTGTGTGTGTGTGTGTGTGTGCAGCCCTTACATGTGTTGAGAAATTAATATACTTTGTCTATTTCACAGGTTCACCTCAAAATCCCATCCGCCTCTGACAATCTGTAAGAGCGGAATATATATGAAATAAACAAAAGCCATCTGTGAAAGGATGTTTATCACACTTAGCTGTGTAAAATCTATTCATGTGAATGAGGCAAAGAGCAACACGCTGGGAAATGGTGTCTTATTCAACACTCTGGTCATGTAATAGTCCTGTCTGCCAATGTAGATAGCAGGAGAGTGGCAAAAGAGAGCAAAGAGTATCTATTTACTTCTATCTACTTAGTACTAATAGGCTGTTAATGAACAGAAAATTATCATAATGGAAATGTGACATCAATGAAGCAGAATTGACTTCATGGATAAAAGAGAGACAAGAGGGACAAAGGAGGCGAGACAAAAAGAACAAGGGCTTAAAGAGAAATGTGAAGAGAGAGAAAAGAAAGTGAAGAGGAAAAAACAAGGGGAAAGAGAAACAATCACAAGTCTGAAAAAAGAACAGAGTGAGGGAAATATATGTGGAGACAGAAACAAAGAAAGAGGGATGACAGAGTGCTGACATCAGAGGCCAGCAGTCGCTCCACATCACTCAGCTTTCATGGAAAATCAATTATTCCTGGTATGGACGACAATAGTGTGAACAGCAGCTCTACAACCCTGTTATAACCATTAACAGAGGTAACAGTACTTCAGGTATCATTACAGTTAACCTGTTCATCACATAGAGGTCTGAGCTAATGGTTAATTGCAATCATGCAATGATTAAATGATTTCCATGGAAATTAGGGTAAATGACAAATCGCACAACCAACCATTCCAGTGGTTTCAAAACTAATTTGAATAAGACATTATACACACACACACACACATACACACACACACACACACACACATATATATATATATATATATATATATATATATATATATATATATAATAGGTTATAATAGGGTAACAGTCATCTGGAAATAACCTCCCTAGTAATATTCCAGCCAAGTTTGGTGAAAGCCTGTTTATCTGTAGCTGAGCTGTTCTGTCAAAACACACACACACACACACACACAAACACTAACAGTGTGTGTGTCTTTATACTACAATTATTTTTTTGTAGCCTAATTTTACAGAAAATCTGTGCTTTTTACTAAAGAGCCAATATGTCAAAATAATGAGTAAGTGAAACGTTATATAAACTGAGACAGTGAGTCCTGCCAAGGTTCCACAGGCAGCAGGACGCAGGATTGACATTCACAGTCTAACAAGCTAACAAGGTCTGCGTCTACCACTGAATCTGGTACATGAACTCATGTTTCCACAAAGCTCCCAAGTTGTCTGTTGGACATTCCTACGGGCTGTATTTTGTCATTTGCAGGAAGCTTCCAGTGTGTGTAAGCACAGTAGTGTTGAGTAAATGGGTTTGAAAAGGTTTGTAGTACTGAATAGGCTCAGCAGGGGGAAAACGCCAGTCTTTCACAATTTATGGTTTGGTGTAAGTTGGACCCCAAAGCAGAGACAGACTGAGACAGGTAGCAACTTTTAATACAAAAAGAAAAATAACAAAAACTGTGTGCGGTGTAGGCAGGTAGCTGGCTGGCCGAGAGGATCCACCATGGAGGTGACTCACAGGAAAAACACATGGCACGGGAACAAGTAAACGTGTACGTATAACATCCTCTTATTGTCAACGCTGCCTTTTTTCACAAGTTTTCTCACACATTATGTAGATACTAGTTGGGCTGTTGTCTTATTTGTCCCAATTTCTACTGCTGTAGACAGATAAAGATGGTGTTCAACAAAAGATAAATAACATGTGACATTCTGGTACATTATGTGGGAACTCTGAACCCAGTTGTTAGACTTACGACAACATCCCCTCAGTAGTTCTCAGGGGTAGGGCTGAAAGGAGCAGAATGACTTTGCAACATGGCGTCAGGCCCTTTTAAGCAGCTGCACACAGCTGGAGGCCAGTTTTTTAGCAGGAGCTAGAGGGGAAGAGGGAGAGAAGAAAGAGGGATGGATGTGGTCATGCAACCAGGCTTCAAAGAGAGGAGACATCTCCATGTGGAGGGGAAGGGATATGAGCCATGAATCATCAGGTGTACATTCATCAGCTGAATTGCAGCAACTGTACAGATATGGGAGAAAAAACAAAGTGAAAAAAAAAGAAAAAAAATAAGAAAAGTGACAAAATTTTTTTGTGTTGCTTGCTGCCTTAAAGAAAAAGAGTAAATACACAGGCCAAAATTCAAATGCACAATTATGGACCCATCCAATCATGATGGATGGATAGTTGGCACGCAACTAAAATAAAAAAAATAGATACACGTATAGATATGAAATGAAATGTTTTTTTTATTTCAAAGATTCTCCTTTTTTCCCATCAAAGCAAGGAACTTAAACAGTCAATTACAATGTCATGTTTAAACTGATCTAATTCCACCCCCTTCTCCATGTTTCTATAGATTTCAGTACTTTCTATTATTTTCTGTGTTTTATCCTTTAAATTACATGACAAAATGCATACATACTGTATATGCATACAATCAAAAATACATACAAACATTATGCATATGCATAAACCTCTCCATCCAGTAAATTCTAAATCCCCTTCATACCCTCGTAAATTGTGAAAATCTTGATTTTCAAGATCAAGTTTTTTGAAACGGTAACTGTTTGGACATTGCTTTAACTCCATTTCTTTCTTCATTCAGGACTGGTCTGGCTTTGCTCAATAGTGAAATGCTTTTTGACAATTAATTTTGTATGTGAACTGTGTGAGATTTCCCATTTGATTTTTTCATCTATTATCACCCCAAGAAATTTGTACTCATGGACTTTTTCAATGTCAACACCATCTCTTTGCAACTGTGCTTCTAAGTTTGTTTTCGAGTTTCCAAATAACATGAATTTTGTTTTGTTCTGATTTATAGATAGTCTGTTTTTTATCAAACCACTTTTTAAATTTCCCCAATTCTACAGCAATGACTTCTAAACGTTAATTCAAATTGTTTCCTGAACTGAACATGTTGGTGTCATCTGCAAAGAGGATCATCTTTAGTAAACTGCAACCCTTACATATATCAGTGATACTCATATAGGGCTCATATGGCTCAGCCTACGGAAATGGAAAAATGTAAGTTGAAAACCACAGCAGAGAAAATGTCAGTGATGGTTTTTGGTATTCAAGCCCATATACTGTAGAAACAATGTTGGTTGTCAAGAAGTCTGACAAAAGGTGCTGTGTCTCAATGCAGAGCTGTATATTTAAAGATTACATATTACTGCTGTTGAAAGTGAGGAATGGATTTTACACATGAGACTGTGCTCTTTCATTATCATTACTCTCCATGTGGAACACAGCTCTTTGAATCTCCAGCAGCAAGAGCAGCGCATTTCTACAGGATGCTGCCAAATGCGATGATGAATGGTGCTGCTTAATCTCCCCCTGCATTATCGTATGCCATTGTTCGCAAAGTTCATATCTACTTGGACAGAGCTGACACAGCCTGTGAACGTCATGCACACCTGTCTTCTACCCTTCTCTTTATAGTTTCATCTCACCCTTAGCTTATACTCGCTTTATCTCACCCTTAGGTGGTTTTCGTACAGAGAGGTTTAATTGATAAAAACAAGCCCAAATTGGTGGTGTTGTCTAGCATACTGTGTTCATTGTTTCTTGAATTGTGGAGGGCAGTGTCCTGTTTTCTCTCTGTGTGTGCACATCTGCCTTGGAGCATCTGGATAGTGTCAACCTTTCAACACGGATCACAGTGACCATCATTCTTTCCCCTGTCCGACACTTCTCATCTCCTTGCAGTCAGCAAATTGAGAGAAAATGCAGAGCTTCCACATTAAAATCATACAACAAATCGGCTATAACCGTGCATGCTCAGAAACAAAACTCTTTATTAGATGTGGCCAAGTAAAAAGGAGCCAGCAGCATGGTGGATGAGATTAGAAACAGAGGCTGAGTCGGTTCAATCAGACGCATGTTAACAGATGGGAGAGTTTGTAGCAAGTTCTGTATATATGTGTAGAGTAAAAGTACAGAATGTGAACAATGGACAATGATAAATATCCTAAATTAATTTAAATGATGTTTTGGAAAATTCACTTCCATCTAAAAGTTTTATTGTAATGGGCACACAGGAGTGTAATTTCCACATGGGAAAAAATGGATGGGATATAGTAGGCTACATGAATATTACCCCATATTTTTATACAGTTATTGTTATTTTTTGTATATCTCTCATATTTTAACAGTAGTTCATACAGTATTTGCTATTTTACAGCATAAGCAATGACGATGAACAACCTTTTTGGCAATGAATTAACTATTTCTCTGTTGAAGTTGATATCCCTGTGAACTCCCTGTAAATTGAAGCACCTGTCCTTTTCCATCCATATATATCAGTCAAATGATCAGTGCCACAAGACTGATCTATGTGATCTATGGAATTTTAAAAAAAAGATGACATTTGAGTTATGAGAGTTTCACTTCCACTTGCGATCTTCTTAAACATATGGGAATACACTTACACTGAACAGAAGCTATAAAAAAGTATGCAGTGGTCTTTTTTTATAATCAAACGATAAATTAAAACACAGGAGCAGGTATATCATCATCCATCTTTTGGAAAATATTTTGGGAATATTTATTATAAAAATATAAATGTTTCCACTACAAATCATTTTACATTAGTAGACAAGGCCATCTACATTTGCACACATAAAACTCACACAGACACACGAGTCAGTCTTGAGACAGAAAATAAGGGTTTTGGACATATGGCGCATTATAACAGTATTGCTCTCTCAGATGTCCCAGGTTTATAAAGTAAGTCAAAAACCAAAACACAGATAGCACTGACATAATTTACTGTATGCTACTGAAAAGACATCAACATTGCGCTGTAAAATGTTAACAAATAAATAATAATGTAATCATAATTGCATTTTTATTGTAAAAAAACAACAACACAGGGATGACAATTATAATTAAAAATAAGATAAAATATAATACAGATGATTTTTGTGTCTTTTTCAATTAAAAGGATGCACAATTTTTTATTTATTCTTTTATACATACAAACATTTTTACAAAGAGGGTTGGCCATGTACATAAAGTGGGATCTGTAGCGCTTGTTGCTATGATTACAATGGTTTACATTATGTACATGCTAATTAGAACACATAGCAGCAACAGCAGCATCCACAGGTAGACCAAGTAAGAGAAGACCGACTGATACACTGAACAAGGCTGGGTTTCCCAAAAGCACCAACATCCTCCCCATCCATTAGATAAGTCTACAGCCAAGGCAGAAACATTTCCTTTCAAAGTGCTCATATACTGTGTACTAAGTATGCGGAACAAGCGCAAAGATAGCATCCTCATGGTTAAACATTACCCATTCACAAGCACACTGTACCACAAAGTGTCAGTTTAAAAATACTAGGTATGCATTGACTTGGTGTCATCAAAAAAGAAGGCTAGCATTTTAAGTATGTACTTCATTGTACAAAGATAATCTAAGTTCTAAGGTGCCTTTAGGAAATCCCATCCTGGAAATATGATGTTCTAGGATACCATCTCAGAAAGAAATCATTTATTGGTAGATCAGCGTCTCATTCAGGTCATTCTCACACAATGTTAATTCAGGGCAGTGATATTAGACCCAATGCCCCTGTGAGAACAAAAAAAGAACCAAAAGAACAATTTAAACTAGAGTGTTTTGCATGGCGATCACACAATGAACCAAGCCAATTCACAACTATGGGAGGCACTCAACTTTTTGCATTTAAAACACTGGGATTTATGGATTAAAAGCTAATTTTAGACTAGAACAAAGACTTGTTTTTACAGAAAATTCCTTATCAAAGAGGTAATTGACAAATCCCGTGTGGCTTTAAAAGTAGAACTGTACGTTCTGCATTTAAAACAATGGGATTTATGGATTAAGGGCTAATTTTAAACTAGTACAGAGTCCTTTTTTAACAGTAAATTTCTGATCAAAGAAGTAAACGACAGATCCCACGTGGCTTTTTGTTAGTGAGTCATGGATTCAGACCAAAGCACACAGACAACATGTTTACGACACGTTCAAAGAAGCAGTGTAATCTAAAAATGAATGGTAATACATCTCACATCATAGAAAACAAGATTAGACCTGGCGTTATGTGGGGTTGACATTGCCAATCTGCTTACCTGAAGAGGAGACTCAAGACCAAACTCATCTCTGGTTTGAAATGTTTCCACAACACAACAAAATCTGAAACAGACAGTGACAGTGCTGCATCGTATTTATTTATTTTCTTCCCTTTTTTATGATTCGTCCCCTTGCAGCGTTCATCTTTTCTTGCTCCCATCGTTCTCACCCTACACTGTCAATTCCTGACTAAACTCTTTTTCTCCATTTGTCCATGTTTGAGAAATTAGAGCAAAAACCGAACACATCCTGGGAAGAGCATTCAGCGGCAGGAACACCGATCCTCATAAGCACATACAACATTGATGTAAAAAAAAAATTCTGTGTGTGAAGTGAGTTATGGCCCCTTTATCTTTAAAGCACAACGCTCACTACATTACACATGTGACAGACACTTGGCTTCCATACAATGAGACTCATTAACTGATAATCATTATTATTGCTTTTATGCGACATGTCTACTGAATGCAAATGCTATACGTTAGAGCTACATAGTAAAATGGCTCGGTTATTGTCTGTTTGTCCAAACCAGCTCAGCTCTCGCTCATGGATACAGACAGTAATGTAGGTAGTTAAAACAGAATCTCACACCTTAGACTTCATTAGTCCAGGAAGTGTCCACAACCAGGTGAGCTGTTGATGTCGGCCATGCACTGCTACACAAGGCATCTCAGCCATTTCCCAGCCTCAATCCACAGGTTGGTGGGAGCAGACCGTGAGCACTGCCTGAACCCTTTTATCCATAAAGGGACGGCTATGCTACTGTTGATATTGGAGAGCTCCAAATTTTATGTTGGTCCAGTCCTTCCCCTGTGTTCAAGTCCAGCCCTAGTTTGCCTAGCCCTAGCCTTGGCTCTCCCCTGCTCTTCCGACCAATGGATTACTCTATAAGGCATCTCAACTTGGAAATTGGACGATGGAGGGTTGCAGAGTCCGCCAGTTGACAACTAGCTAGCAGACCTGCACTGATCTCTTTCTGTTTCTCTGTCAGGACTTCTATCAAAGCCCTCACCTGAAATATATATGTTTCCTCCATTCACATCCATTTCTAGTTTGTATATGCAACCACTGCTAGAGTGTGATTAGCAACCACGGTCTGTTGACACAGACGGAAAGACAAGTTCAGTTTTTAAACAGGTACCGGGCCATCCTTGGTGTGGGAATCTAGGGTTTTGAGGCTGCTCACGATCTTCTTCTGTGGTCCTACAATAGTGACTCCAACCTTTTTCAGATCCCTGGATTGCGAAAGAGAGAGAGGAAGAGAGAAGGGGGTGGGGTTGCAAGAAATGTGGCAAAGATGGAGAGAAAAAGATGTAAAATTTACATTAGTGATGCAGGCTATGACACCCACATGGCATTTAATGACATGCTCCTAGTGCTGCTCCTTTCACTTTCCTATGAAGCTGTCATTCACAAAGGACTGCATTTCCCAGAAGACCACAAGGCTGCCACAGCTCTGAAAGTGTGTGTGTGTTTGAGAGTGTGTGTGTTTGAGAGTGTGCCCTCCATTCTCCATCACTAACAAACAGGGAAAAGGGCCTGTGGGGCTACACTGACAGCTGCTATTATGATCCTGTCACCGAGGTAAACTATGGCATACAAAGGCCTCAGTGGTGAAATCTGAAATTGAACTGGTTTCCTGTGACAGTGTAGGTATGAGGAGAGGAGCAGCACTAGTTCCTGTATAGGGTACGTTGACAAATGTGTCTGTTGACTTGTTAATGAGCTTAAAGGATTAGTTACTGTACATGCATTCAAGTGTAAGAAAGTATAAGAGAGTTTCAAACAATTTAGAGCGACATTTCAGTCTTACATGTGTTACGCATCATAAACACCAGCTGTACACAAAGGTTAGTCTGCATCATGAAAATTTCAAGCGCCATTCAAAACACTTAACGACCTTAAAATGTGACCACAACCTTGAAATGCATAATGTATACAGAGCAACACATACAGCTTTCTTGAGAAGCACATATCAAGACTTGTCTTTTTTGCCCGTCTAATGACAGTGATAGTACATTAGTAACAGCAGGTTGCACTTGGAATGGTGGATTTCTACTTCAAACACTTTCAGCTAAATAGAGCAGGATATTTTGTGTGTTGTTAGATAACATGGGTGGGTTTTCATATGCAAGCAGAAGATTTAGTTTGCCAGATCAGGCAGCTGAGCAGAAATTTAAAACACAGAAAACACCAGAAAATCACAGACTTTGCTTCACATTGTGTTACGATGTAAAGGGATAGTGAAATCAAGACTTTAAATATTAACTATACCGTTTGTTGTGGATTTCCCAAACGTCAATATAAAATATCTCAAATGAGATTTTTGAAATATTATTATTTGTTCAAACAACACAATTACACCAGAGAGACAGTAGCCCAATTTCCATCAACACATTTAAGATAAATTTTTCATAAAATAATCTGCCTACAGCAAACTGAAATCCTCTAGTGGCACTGAAACACAGCTACTGAGCCATCACTGAATATTAATGAACTATCCCTTTACAAATCACACAAGTGAAAGCCTAGCAGTGGTTCTGGAGGTTGGTTACTGCTCCCAGACATGGAGCCTAGGCCCTCATCCTCCACCCACCATCCAGAGCCATCCAGGAGGTGGAGAGGAGCTGGGCATTAGAGAGTGGTGATCCCCATGGACGGCTCCCATTCTGGACAGGTGGCGGGCGTGACGTGGACTTCTGTCAGAACCACTCTACTGAGAAACAGTGAGTCCCAGCAACATTAATACATTGATCTGGATAACATCTATATGCCTGATTTTTAGCATGCTATCTAGCACACATTTAACTGGTGGTAATATACGCAGCTAAACCATGTGATTTTACCTACAGTTACAGCATAAATGTATACAGCATAAAGTATAAATGACCTCAGAAGAGTCAGAAATTCCCATAGTCCCATATAGAAAAAAATAACTTCAGCAAAAATCTACCATAAATCAGCCAAATAATACAGAGGAATTAAAAAAGCATAAATCAAAACCATAAATGAACACTGCAGAGACAACAGATTTGTCTATGTTGGTGGTCATTTTGCTTGCCAATTGAGAGGTCATGATTCAACCATGTTATTGCAATCGTTGCTTTAGGGATATAATCGTTAATCATTCACAGGCTTTATAGAGTGGAACCAGAAACGCAAGGGACAATCTACACATAGACTGCCCAAAGTGCTATGACATTTCCAAAGTAAACAAAAGAATATAATACCATCATTGCAACAACTGACAAGATATAGGTGTTAATTTGGAATATATATATCTTCAACTCAGCTAGAAGTCTGCAGTGCACAGAACTTCTGGCTTTATTATCGGTACATTTGAAAAACTGACATGTGATAATTAATCTCTGCTGTGCCTCAGAGCTTTTCTCTGGGGAGTCAGAGCAGTTGTGTTGTCAGTTGTGTTGAAGTAATCCAAAAAATGACTGCAAATTGAAACATGTGAGACATGAATATAAATCAGAAATAGAGACAGATCGTCAGCGAATAGAAACACACACATCCACATTCACCATCACATGATACAGATTAGCAGCTGAAAGTTTCTTTCTACAATGTGCCACATTGTTGACTCAACAATTCCCATCATCCCAGAGCAATACCTCTGTTGGCTCTTTTTCCTCTTCAGTTTGGTTAACAGTGAACCCTGGTGTAAAATAGTTTTAATGAACAGAAACTAAACTCATATAACCACTGTAAAAACGTATTGCAATGGCACAAGTAATTTTCTGATTTGTGGTGTCATGTTTTTGAGTTGCTGATAGAATGTATATGCTGAATGAGGTTAGGGTAAGGCAGTATTTGTACAGTCTGTACCAGAAAGGAATGATGGGTCTCCCTTGATTTACAAAAACGTACAAGACCTGTAGACTCAACATATGTATACTGAACCGTGCCACCAGCTTTGGATTCTGTTACCCCCTATGGCCATTAATAGTTGCTATGAGGAGTACAAATGGGCCTCTACTTGTACCAGGTTCATGGACAGAACGACTTAATGAGGATAAGAAAAAGATCAAAGAAATTTATAGGTTTGATAATGTCACAAATTTCATCTTACATTTGCTATGGTCACAACTGCCACTGCTAGTTTGTAAAATTGGATTGGATAGTTGGATAGTTGGTAAGAATATTAATCTTTTGGGCTGCTAGTACGCGTAGTTTGCCCCATCTGAAATGTAATTATGGGAGTGATGACTGATGCTAAAGCCAATTAATGTGATGATAACATTTAAAATAGATGATTAACATATAATGTATTTAGTTATACAAGAAATTGTTAGTGTTTCATAAAATCAGGCTGCCTTTCTTAGTCCAGCCAATTCAGTCACTCAAATACCTAACAGGGTAAATACATATCAGTATATCCGATGCTGTTTAAAGAAAAGCAAAAAGGACTTCAGTTCCTGCAGCTGATGAGTCAGCACCCTGCAGCCAAGTATGATTACTGCTCCTCAGAGGTCAGAGCAAGTCAAACCTTGTGCTGAATATCAAGGACTAGATTAAGACTGTACGAATCAATACAACAATCTATACTGAGAGTTGCATGGTCTCAGCCAAGGCTGCTAGCTGAGCTAGCCTTCAGTGGCCAAACTTCAGCCTTCAGTGGATTAATACTGCAGTGATCCAATTTAGCACCCAGCTACGAAAAACGCATTGTTGATGATATGATTTCTTCAGCACAAGGTTACTCTGCAGTACTTCATCTGTGATGCACTTTGTCAATACCAAATGTGGATTTCCACCCAATGTGCCATGTACGCATTTTGTTGTTTTATAACACGTGACTCAAAGAGAATTATACGTCAATTACATGTATTAAATTTTATGAGAAATGGCTGGGAAAATCTATATTTTGACTTGTTCCTTTAAGAGAAGGGACTGAGAAACCTAAATGAGTTTACAAAAGAGAAAATGAAGTTAGACAAAAATCAGGAACGTAAAACTTTAGAATTGCTGGAATCCTAAATGTGTGTCCTCCACAAAAGGCTACACTTCTTTGGTAGCTATTTTTTTTTCAAATAGCAACCCTGTAAGTGCTACTACTGACCAACTTCTGTATTGATATGACTATAAAAGTACACACATTTCACATTGTTTTTAGGTCTCACTTTTAGCACAACAATAACTAGCTTAGTAAGTTATGGACAGCAGCTACAGCAACTGCAGCGCTGACCAGTTCCCAACTGCCCAGTTTCTCCCATTACCAAAATGAATGGCTGCTTTGATCACAATAATTAGAAATGTCCAATTATTTACCCCATGACATTCCACATCGTTTAAACAAGCAGCAGGCCAACAGAACTAAGGAGGTGGAAAGAAAGAGAGAACATTTCTGCACTTTCCACTGGCAAAAGAAAGAGAAAAACCACAAAAATAAAGTCAGATGTCCTTGATTTTCTCAAGAAGCTGCACACTGAGCTGTGAGTTGGAAGGTTCGTTTGTCATTACAATCTTCTAGTCTATTATCATCCTGTTTAGGATTGTATAATTCCTTTCATCCTGCCAGGCCAGGACTCGAGCCACTATTTCAGAAACGTCTGTCAGTGTGAGAATCGCGTCAGCAGGACCACACAGTCCTGTTATACAGCCGCTTCTTTATGAAGAGATATTGATTCATTCAACCCTGTGCTCAATAAATACAGTGACAAATACCCTGCCACCAAATCTTGGTGGCATTACCTTTAATTCAAAAGATCATGTGCTATTTCTAATTAGTAACAATACAAAATGAACATACATATGTTTTAGAAGATTTTAAACATCAATGTAGCAGCCTACAGATATTTTCTATTTCAAGATAAAATGCCTCCTGAGCAGAAAATGAAGTAGCACTCTGTCTGAGTAATCTCCCTGACAGTATGCTGCCTTTTGCCATCATTTTTGCCAAACAAAGCTGCTCATGTGGAGTCTCCGACTGACAGGAGTTCCAACTCACGTATGAAAAATGACAGATCCATTTTACCAGAATGGCAGCCAGATGGAATTTTTTTTATGGCTTGGGGTAAATTTCCTCACTTGTGCTTTGAGTTGTGTTTCAGGGCTGCTTTCATTGGCTTTACTAGAACAACAGACAGTGCAGGCAACACCTTGATAAAAACATTGAGTTAATGGTGAGGTGTGGCAGACTGAAGTTTTAATTGGTTCAAATTATTGGTAAAAGCTTGATATCCAGTAAAATTGACTGAACAGATGTTATTACCGAATGATCTAGGCTGATATATCAAACTTGTAGAACACAATGTACTTCTTGCACTGTTAACATCTCGTGTTTCTCCAGGTTTGGCCTTCCTTGACAACCCTAACCCCAATCAAAGCACCCGATGTTCCAGGTGTTTCCTGCTGAAGATGTATTCTACAATTTTCTTCTCTTAGATGAAGGCACTTTGCTATTCTGGAGATCTTCTAAGATATGTCATGGTGGCTTATGGATGTTAGGACTGAAGGTCATTGAGACTTAGCAGTCCTTACCCTAAACCTAACCCTTTGTCCTTGCTTTTTCTTTTAACGGCATCTCTCTCTCTACCCACTATTTAATCAATCTCTTCAAATGTTTTCACTTGTTCCCTTTGAGGACTCAAAGTTCACGCTTTCTCCACCGTTCTCTTTTCTGTTTCTTTATTATCTCTAATTCCTTTCATGCTCTCACCTTCTTCTCCTGTGGTCATAATTGAAACACTGAGAGCGTGGCTAAAGGCCTGTCATTATGAGTTACCATGAGTCTAATCTAAACACCCTTAGTGATGGCTCTATAGTTTTCTTTACTTTTTGAGGACAAGAGCATGTGTGTGTATGTGTGTATTCTTTACCAAGTGCCTCTTCAAATTCCTGGGCCTTGCCAGGAGTACTGAGGCCCTATAAACACTAGTGACATGAATGAGCAGAGAAGCCTTATGTGTGTGTCTCTGTGTGTTGTTGCCTTACTCTGTGGAAGTTTTGGCCAGGGTGTCGCAGGAGCTGTAGCTGACCCCAGAGAAGGCCTCCTTGCAGGGGAGCGTCCTCATTCCATCCATCCAGTCACCCATCGTCCCCATTGAGGGAGCCTCTGAACTGCTTCTGTCCAACAACAAGTTGGCCGGCCTGGGAAAAGAGAGGCATTGCATTAAAGTGCACCTTGTTCTTGAACATATAATTGCAGGGCTAACTGTAAAACCGCAGTTCTGTGACCTTTCCATTGGCCTGTCTTTGGGCTTTGATTGCGGTTGGTAATCAAACCATCACATGTAATGTTTCCATAGAATATTATCAACATATTTTAGAACAAGATTACTAACAACAGCGGCATCAGATTCTGTCTAATTACATTACTGTTTCCTGCAGTGCATGTACCATGCAGCAAATTGCTATATTAGATTTGATTAGACTTGATGGTTTCAATTGGATCAAATCAAATTAAATGCAGTGCGTTGGGCTTTAGATTGCCCAGTCAACAGTAGAAGGTAAAGGAAAGGCTGCAGGCACTGCCCTGACCCGCTCTGATTGATCTTTGCCAAAGACTGGGGACAAAGAAAGACAAGAGAGCAAAAAAGACATACACGGAGTGAGAGAGTCAGGGAAGCTGAGGATGACAAAACAAGCTATTCTCTGTTTAAGTGTCTAATCTATGATGTCACAACTGATGCTGTGTTTTATAGAGGTATTATTCATTTTTACTGTTATGTAATCTGACCACGTGGAAGTGGAAAACTAGGTCAAAGCACATTGGGACAAACTGGAACCTAAAATGCCCAGGTGATGGTGAAGTCATGTTCGGTTACCGTAATTGACTGAATGCATTTAAAAGATGTTTAAATGACACATTGCCCTTAGTCGACAAAAGCACCTGCATTTAGAGAAGCATGAACACACACATGGACTTACACAAGGGGAACAGAGACTTGTGAACAGAACAAGGCAGGACACAACAGGACAGGAAAAATGGGAGGTTTCCCTTGGGGAGTACTATTCATAGCCTTGTAAATAAATTTGTTAGAATAGTAGGAAGTCCATCTCCTTCTGACTGATTTGGATTGACAAGGAGGCACAGAGCAACACTGTATGTTGTGTTTTATTTGTATGTGTTAAAAGTATTCCCTGAAGTGATACCTTCAGGGAATTTGAAGGGTTCAATTGCATAAGGCAGGTGAAAAACAAAAGTTTTATCACATTCATTCTTTCATTTATTGATAATATCATTTAATTTTTGTTGAAGTGTACCTTACTGAAAGAGACTGATGTAAATTTAAAATTTAAACAGTACACTCCGATTATTCTATTTATTTTGATTTAAAGAATCATAGTTAATCAATAGAAACGCTGTTACAGCTTGATAATCACTCTTCCATAAGGCAACAATGTCAAAAACCCCACACAAAGCCGACAAAAGTGAAGTGACATCTCAAACAGAGGCAGGGAAAAGGCAAGATAAAAGGGAAGAAAGAATGATGGTGGAGTGGGTGTTGTTACAATTATTGAGTCTTTTCCTGCCAGATCAGAGGCTTGTCAAATCGCTGGGGCCCCTCAGGACCCCCTGGAGAGACTGGTTTGTACAAAAAGGAAAGAAGTGAGGGCTAGAGAGTGGGGATAGTTTGGCTGTGGGGTGAAGGAGTCTGTACATTTTCCTGAATAGAAAAAAATGCATATGCATTTATGCATATATATTTATATTATAATGGCGTAATTATAATGATTGTGATGCATGATTTTTCTGTTGGTGTTCAACAAAGGTGAACGAAAATTTAAATTCACCAAACAATCCAGCAGTTTGCTCGTCAGGATAGAAATTTGTTTTTCCAGAGTTATTGATCACTTCCTCCCTCTTGTATAGCCTCTCCTTCTTTACCCTCTGCCTTCTCTACCCCTCTCCTCATCTCCTCTGAGAAGGAAACTGAAAATGACCTTGTTTCCCCTCCCATATAATTTTCTTTGTTTCCTTTGTTGCTACATTTTCTGAAACGTCTTGCGGCAGCTCAAGAGACAAGATGAGTGGAGAGGAAACTGAGAAACAGAGGGATGTGATGAAGGGGAAAATAAAGAGACAAGAAAGCATCTGTCTGACTACAGTGGGGGGTTTCAAAACCCCCTCATGGACTTAACACCATAAAGCATTGTAGAGAACAACTCCTCGAACAGAGGGAAGAACAAATACACCAGAGAGAGAATAAAGTCTACCCCTGTTATAGTTTTCATTTCCCTTCCTCTTTTGCTCCATCTTTCATTCTTTTGACCTCTAAATAACCAGGGCTGTGTAGTTTCTTGTTTTAAAGCTCTCAAGGGAGAAATGAGGAGGATGAGGAGAAGAGTATGAGCAGATTCATGTTGGTAGGACATGGAGTGTGGGAGGAATTCACCTCTCGCTTTATTATTGGGACAATCCCGGGGTGGCCCTGGAAGAGCTTCGACTGATACATGGGACCAGTATCAGCCTGTGTAATTGAAAAATCGATACATGGTTATATCTTTAGCCTCCATCTGATATGATGAATATGGTGTGGCTTTGATGATGAGGGTCCATGGGACGCTATTAACCTACATTTATTCAAGTGTAACATTTTAGATTCAAATCCAGTCAAAATTGGATGGGTCTCAATGTGAATGCTGGATTTATCTGTATAATAGAGTGAGAGTCAATGGAGAATTTCAGTGCTGTTAAACTAAGAGCTATATGTATGCTTAAACAGACAAATATTATCATATTATTATGCTATATTAATATCATCATAATGTTGGACTGATTTCTAAAATAGCATACCATGTTATTTGACATATATTTACAATGTATGCTAGCTCTATGCTGTGGAACTTGAAGACTCTTTTTTTCAGTGTGAAAACAGAATAGCTCTATATATCAGACATCCTATTAAGTCACTTGGACAGACAGTGGCCTCTAACCCTGACTTGACTCCAATTGGCCTCATAATTAGTCTCCAATGGCCAACCTGGACGCATTGACTCCAGTCCCTCTTTATCCAAGCAGGGACACTAAACTCTGATTAGGTCCCACCCCCAAAGTCTCTAGATGCCGGGTTGGTTTGTCCGGGTTTTGAGGAGGAGGGGGTGCTTCATTAGCCAGCCTGGACAGCCCTGAGAAAAACGAGGTGTGTGGAGCTGAGCGCAGCTGCTCCTGCTGTGCAACTGCCACCAACGCACACACAAGTACATGGATACGCACATACACACACCATTCTCATAAATCACTACAGCTGCCTCTGTCGACCAGCCTGTGCTCGCTCAGTGTTAAAAGGCAATCAGGAAAATTACATGCAAACTCCAAGGGACCTATTTTCACTTTCTTAAGAAATCATTAGTCAATGTTATGAGCTTTGACGTCTCCATAATACCATAGTCGCCTGCTGGAGACTTAATGCTTGCCCCCCTCTCTGCCCAGAACTGACAACTGTACATGGGCTGCCCTGGTTCCGCAGGCCCCCTGGGAGAGGACGTTGTCCCAACAAAAGAGAGAAGCGCACGGGAAGGTAGAAAAGGAGAGACAAATACATTGAAACATATGGAGGAATATATATCATGAGACTGAACAAGAAAGATAAATAGTCACTGGAATAGTTACTGTTTAAGTAAAATAAAAGGGTAATAAGATGGTGATGAGTGGAGTTTATTTTCACACAACACCCTATAGAGAGGAAGCACGTAGGCAATATTAAGCTGAGTTCCCGCACTGCCTGAAACAAATAGCCCGGCACCAAGAGAGAAACACTTGTGAATCTAATATCCCTTTTCTATTGCCTTTTCATCGTCCATTCCATTAATAAGTGGGAATTGAGCTCCCTTCTTGGAAATTAAAACTGCAACAGTCATTGGTATTCCAATGCAATGTGATGACAGAGCAGAAAGCGCTATGGCCTCCAATATCCCATAATGTACTGCGTAAGGTATTATTAAAACAGTCTCCAGTGTTGGGTTTCCTGGAGCCAGAAATCAATTAGATGCATACATGAGAACCCAAGCAGAAAAAGGTAGCCTGAAAAAAAAAATTCTTTCATTTATGCTGCTGAAAAAAACCTTGAACACGAACACCAGGAGCAGTGTTCTCACATTTACCTGGATGTGGTGTTGGCTGTGATTTTTAAGGTACCAGGGTTGCGGATGAGTTTATCCAGGATACTGACAATCTGTTCAAACTTAGGCCGGTTATTTCTCTCCTTCTGCCAGCAGTCCAACATCAGCTGGTAGAGGGTAGCTGGACAGTCCATGGGTGGAGGGAGGCGGTAGCCCTCATCTACAGCTTTTATTACCTTAGTGTATATAGGGAAAAACAAGATTGACAGATGATATATAATGGCACATAATGTTATTGTACTTACTGTTTTTCATCTTTTGATTTTTTTTACATATGAAGAGTAATTCTTTTGCAGATGTGAGTATCATATGTCATTCATGGTACATTACACATGGTGAACCACTGTGATTTGGTGTGTTGAATGGCCCTCATGTAAAAGTACTTCACACTCCAATACTATTAATGGGGTGTAGTGAATGTGTACATTGCACCAATCCTCTGAGATCCTATCAAAACACTGTAATACCCTTGCCACCTAATAATACTTCTCCTTTAATTGCCCTCTTCCCGTCCTATTTACACAACTCTGACCCTAACCTAAACATGTGATGGAAGGCAGTGGGGGTTGCTGGTGCCTTTACATACTTCCCATGAATGGCAAAAGTTGGCAGTGCTTGTTTCAGGGGTAAGTGTGCCACACACACACATTACTGCTTAGGGAAGGTAACTGATAACTTGGCAGTACTTACATCCTGATTGGACATCTCCCAATATGGCCGCTCCCCATATGACATCACCTCCCAGAGCACAATGCCGTAACTCCATGCATCACTGGCTGATGTAAACTTCCTGTAGGCAATAGCCTCTGGTGCTGTCCACCGAATGGGGATCTTACCTCCCTGAGAGAGAAGAAAAAAGGAAAAAATTGTAAGCAAGTCATTTAATTATCAATATTCTTGAGCAGGCTTGCGTAGCTCCCAGATATTACTGTTAATATACTATATTACTATATTAGTAATATAGTGTATTCATAAAAACTACAGATATCAGACCCACTTTATAAGTGTTATATACTGGAAAAAAATGTCAGCATACTGGCTGACAACAATGTGCTAAAATGTGGTATTAATGTGAGGGACTGAATTTTACAAATTGACTGCAACTTTCGACCACAAAGTCTTATATGTTGGGTAAAGCTGTATTCCAGTGAAATAAAAGATTAATAGGCACATGTTTACGTCACATATGAAGGCCTACATCTGTTAACCCACATGGGCTCTGTGGTTTGAGAAAACGTAACAGTTAACTGAAATATTATTGGTATTAGTCCAGGCGGGGTGTGGAAGACGTGCAGTGAAACTTGCCTTATGTTGCCTACAGGAGCTGCTGAGACTCATAGCAAACGTTTTTTTTGAAATGCTGTTTTTATGGAAAATCAGTAGTGCCCTGCTGTTTAAATTTGTTTCCCATACAATGGCAAGTGCAAACTTTCCATCAAAAATTTGGGAATTTGGGAATAAGAACACTTAACCTTAGTGTAACAAAAATACTGTTCATGCTCAGAATGAATCAAATGAGCTGATATGAACCTTGACAACACAATATACATATAATATAATAATAAATCTGTCAGTCTGTGTGGAGCATTATTATTGTCTGTAAGATGCCAGGGTTTATTATTCTCTTTTATTATTTTACATTAGGTATTTCTGTGAGAAGGGTAATTGGTGCACTGACTGTTTATTTGACAAGCAATACTCAGCCAGCAAATTATATTGTGTTTAAAGGAGCTGCACGCATGTTCAACACCACAGGGTCCTATGATGAAAGATACCACACACGCACACACAGCACTATAGATTGTTACATAAAAATGTTTTACACATTTCGATTGCACAATTCCAAAGACTGCTACCTAGAGCCTTCTTTAAGCTTTTGGCATCGGAAAAACTTTACTTAAAAAAAAAATTCTGCACAGCAGCACAGCTGTGAATTCTGATGTTAAAGGGACAGACGAGTCAACAAAGTCTTTGACTGCACAAACATAAATGTCATCGTAATGTTATGTGTTCCTTCGTTGCACACAATCTTTGGAGTGGTCTTCTCTTCGGCCTCTGAGTTAGTGTATGTCATCATATCTGTGCAGTGGTCCAGACAGATTTATGTTGGTCTAATCATAACTCTATTTGAACTTCTGTGTTCCTCTCTGAGAACCATGTTTCATTTTGGGCAGCAGAGATTTATAAATAAGATAAGACATTCTAGATACAACATGCATTCCCAGGACTTGATGCCATTTCGGTCTTTAGTTTGTGTTGCTGTTCCAGCTCACCCTGGTGGTGTAGGCAGCCTCCGGGTCGTCCTCCAGTACCCGGGACAGTCCGAAGTCTGACACTTTACACACCAAGTTGCTGTTGACCAGGATGTTTCGAGCCGCCAGGTCTCGGTGAACGTAGCCCATGTCAGACAGGTACTTCATACCTGAGGCGATGCCGCGAAGCATGCCAACCAACTGGATTCCTGTAAACTGGGCATCATGTTTCTAATACAGAGAGGGGAAGAAATGATAAAAGAAGAAAAGCATACACTAAATGTTATTGTATACGGTATAAAATACAAATGAAATCTGACCTTTCTGACTATTTGCATAGCATTCAGCCTTTCTACATTTCTCTACACGGCATTTTCATTAACCTTTAAAAGCCACCTTTGACATTCTGCGCCACATCGTCATCTCAGCTGTGAAATCTGGTAAGGTATGGAATGAAGATCCAACCAATGCATCGCAGAAATAAATCAGCACAGTTAATGCTGACTATTACTCATGTTACGCTACGTTTTTTTACATATTTATTTTTAAACAGTCAATGTGAGGACAATGTGATGACAAATTATCTTTAGGTTACTGATCTGATTTATGTGACATTTTAGTAAATAACTGACCTTACTATAATTTGGGGTTTTAAAGGTATGCCATGGTATACACACACACACGCACACACATATAATTCACTTTTTTTTCTATACCCGTTAAGCATGAGGATGAGTAACCTCAGGATGAGGCAACCTATTTGCATTAACGATCGTTGAGTGTGAGATGGATGTGTTTTCCTTTGAAAACCAGACGGGTCCACCTCACCTCCCATTTTATCCCGAGCAATTAGTAGCCAGACCACCTGGCTTGGACACTTCAAAGGTTTGCACATTCAGAACAGAGGCACAACCTGCGTCACATATGCTAGAAGTTTGTCTGCGCGTGTTTGCACACATGACACATTCTCTGTGATACAACACAGGCCTCTGGGAAAATTTAGGAAGCATCAGCTACTCCTCCTGGGTTTGTGGATGTTGTGCAGACACATGTGGAAAAGGGCTAAAACGGGCATCAGTACATGTGATTTCATGCCAGTGTTGTGGCTTGGCTATGCTCTTTGGTCAGTTGCAGTGAGGCAGGTCTATTCCTGTTTAAGAGTCAGAGGCATGGCAAGAAGCAAATTTCCTCCCAGCTGGGAGAGAAGTGGGGATATGGATCATGAATCTTTTGACGTGCCCAAAATGGAGAATCACCAAAATCTCAAATACAAGTCTTACACTTTGTAAAGGCAAAGTGTAAACTTGTTTACTGTGAAACTGACATTTTGAAGGGGGTGAATTAGTTAATAGATAATAATAAACCTTTATAGACATATAATATTTTAAAAATATAAGAATGGGGAATGGATAGTATGACATACAGGTATGTATGCACACCAGGTTTCCTGGTGCGAGTCTCGCTGGCTCTGCGTTTAAACTTCTATGATGCATGGCAATTTTTTTCATGGATTCATTACAGTTTGTGTTTGATGGTGTCGGTACATACTCTCAAGAAGCTGTCCAGGGATCCATTCTCCATGTATTCTGTGACGATCATAACGGGTTTACCTGTGACAGAGAAGAACATTGTCATCTATAGTCAAGTCATACCGGCTGTGTTTTTCACCAAATCATGCTGACAACTTCTGTTTGTTGTACAGTAGGAGAACTGACCAGAACAAAACCAAACCTCATGTTCACGTATTGTCAAAGTCTCAGATTTATTCTCTGAAACAGCAGTCGCAGGGAGCAAATATGGAAGGCTGTAAGCTGACATAGAGCAGATATACAGTACTCTACATATACATAGGTTCTGATGAAGACCAGAGTCTCTTGCTCTCTCTCTCTCTCTCTCTCACACACACACACACACGCACGCAAAACAGAATGAAACACTCTTAGTCATAGATTTAGGGCCACAGCAGGTCAGCTGTCAAAGTGTGACATCTTTATTCCTGTGAAAGACCTGGCTGTAGATCCACGCTGCCTGCTATCATCTGTACCTGATCAGACTGTGGCCGACTCAAGGTTTATTACTGAGGAAGAAAAGAGAAAAGAAAAAAAAACACTCTCTTTAAGAAACCTTTAAATCAACCATTGTTAAACCAACAGTGTCGCTGTCAGAACTTGTTTGTTCCTCCTGCTTTACTCTCACCTTACCACCAGCCAAATGTTTCTTCTCCCCATTTTACTCTGATTAACGTGTCCCTCCTCCTCCCGCCTTCTTTCATTCACAGCCTGCCTTTCTCTTTATTATCCTTACCCGCCTTTCCCATCACTCCACCCCACCCTTTGTCTCGCAATTTATCGAACCCTTTCCCACATCTGCAACACAGACAATTTTTTTTTTTTAGAAATAACAGGGACTAAGTGGAGAGTATGATCGGATCAGCTGTCGAAAGAAACAAATCGATTAGTCTCATCGGAAATACACACGTCTTTCCATTAACAATGAGAGTTAGCTGACTTATCGCTAATCGCAGCAGATCGGAACAAAGCAAGATCGGAACAAAGCAAATCTGAATCCTGATCTTATCCTAACAGCGTAGGTCATCTCAATATAGTTGCATTTTCTAATATAAGATTACGACCAAAAAGAGGTAACGTCATGCTGCGATGGATTGCTCTGTTTACCTCTGGACGGGTTTCAGATGGATGGGAACACACACATCCAACCTTCCCTTTTGTTTTGTGTCCTTTTTCCTTCCTTATTTCCTCTGTTCCTAACACAAGCCACAAAGATAAAGGCCCCCAAGCACTTTTGTTCAATGTGTGTGTGTGCGTGTGTGCGTGCATGTGTGTGTGCCTACAAATATGCAGCCTGTGGATCAGCCAAAACCAGCAGCAAGGTAAATGGGGTGTGAAAGTCCCAGGATTATTAAGAATTAACAGGAGCAGCTTAATAAATCACCCCTATCATGATGTGTGTGTGTGTGTGTGTGTGTGTGTGTGTGCGTGTGCGTGTGTGGGTGTGTGTGTGTGTGGGTGTGTGTGCATGTGTGTGTATGTGATAGAGAGAGAGCGAGTGAGAGAGAAAAAAATAACTTGTACTCCTCAAACCATGTCCTGCACACATAATGCTCCAACTCATGCACATGTACACGGTATCCCACTAAAAGTAATGTACACACCCATACCACACACACACACACACACACACACACGCACACAGAGTACTGAATGTTGACCTTTCCTTTCTGCGTCTTAAAGCAGCAAATAAAACCTCAGTCTTTTGTAATTGCAGCATTTCCCACTGGCTGTATATGGACTGGTGTGAGGACGTGGTGTAAGATGTGAGACAAACAGTTTGAGGGATGAAGGATTACAGACATACATCTCTTTCACTTTCACAACCTACTACGTGAAAGGAGAAATAACAAGGGGCCATAGAGACAAGGCTCAAAGTAACGACTGAATATGCTTTTCTGTTCACACATTTCTGTTCAGTGTCAGTCACATTAACAGATGCTTTTTGCCCATGTTTTTTTTTCCTTAATGCAAAATATCATGATGATGAAGACTATTAGCTGTCTGTTTTAATCTACCGAGTTTTCCCAGTTCACGCAAAAAATCATAGCACGTGTCAAAAAATAAACCACAGTTGAAATCTGCCTCAAGGAAGGCGGAAATACTTTTGAGGTGATGACTCAAAATAATGAAACTTAAAGCATCTAAATTATAAGCTTGCTCAGCCACTCGCTAATTATGTTCGCTGTTTATCAGAAAAAGAAAGACGTAATTAATCGAACCAATATGGTGGAAATCTCCATCTGTGCCCGTTTTCACCGTAAACACTTTGAAATCTTATATTAGCAACTCTGCTTTGGATTAAAAGAAGTCATGCCAATAAGGCACTGAATGCAAATGTGAGAGTCAGGAAGCAATTAAATGGCAAGATCACAAAGAGGAAGAGGAGATGAACGAATGAGACAAAATAAGAGGGACCAAGAATTGAGGACAATAAAGTTAGAGGAAGCTCTGCAGCAGGTATTTTATTCCACTCTTTAGAATAACATGGCAGGACTACTTAACAAGCCTGGTGCCGCAGGGACAGAGAGAGTCCTGGCCCGTTTCACAGCCACAAAGTTCAGACTCATTATTTCCCCTTCTCTGCAGTCATTCCTTTTTAAAGAGGCCTTCTGTGTGCTAATGATTGTCTTACAAAGAGGCCCAGAGGGGAGCGAGGCACAGATATGGATTTATGGATTTATGCACGTTTTGGACACAGGCTTTGATCAAAGCACATTGATCTGCAGAGATTTACACCATGGCAACTCAATAAAACTCCCATGCTCTTTCACAGACGAGTCAGCCACTTTACAGCCATTTGTCAAAGACAACTGCAAATCCACAATCGGTAAAAAGTCTCTGGAGATGTTACATGTGCGATGGAATGTGAATACGAATGACATTCTATTCTATTCTATTCTATTCTATTCTATTCTATTCTATTCTATTCTATTCATTATTGCTAAGTGTCTAAAATGATGCAGTTAATTTAATTACATTTCCTAAAAAAACAGAAATGTCATGCACCGCCAGCTGTGTTAGTGTTGTTAGTTTCAAGTCCAGCGTCACTTCCTGTTTATTTTGGTAAGGGGTTTCTTGTCTTCCTGGGTGCTCCTTGTCTGTCCTTGTCAGTGGCTTGTCTGATTAGATTAGATCTCCGCTCTCGCATTGCCTGGTGCCAGTGCGTCATACGTGTCTCGTCCGCGTCACTTCATGTAAGGTATTGCTAGAGAATGTGTGCGTGAGTAGTCTAGTTTGTGTTTTTGTTTTCTCAGTTTGGCTTTAGTCAAGTTTAGTTTAGTGTTTAGTGTTTTTTCGTGCCAAGCTGCTATTGTTTTCCTCATTAAGAGTTAAATAAAGCTCTTAAAATCTCCTTCCTGTCTCCGGCCTCATGCATTTGGGTCCAAGCCTTGTGTGAAATCCTAACACTAACTACCTGGCAACAGTCACTTTGACATTCACCCTCACTGTGCGGTTGAGTGATGAGATACTGTATGTTTGCACTTACTGCGCGTTACCACCCCTTCCAGCCTGATGATGTTGGGGTGGTCGAATTGTCCCATGATTGATGCCTCGGCGAGGAAGTCCCGCCTCTGCTTGTCTGTGTAGCCTCCTTTGAGAGTCTTGATGGCCACGCAGATCTCCTTCTTACTGGGCAGCTTCAGGCGACCACTGCACACCTCACCAAACTCACCTGAGGAGAACAACATGTTATTATTACATGGAATTAAATGTAAAAAAAACGACTTTTTCTTTATCTCACACCTGTAAGGATTGATGTTTTGGATACAAATAATTGATGAGTACTATTTAAGTACTGATCCAACTGAATCCACAGTTGCAGTAACAAACGGATCAGACAGCAGAGGTATCTTTACACTCTCCCTCACTGTGTCAAATTAAAACACTGTGTCACTTTAACATCTACTCTGGGAGAGATCAACACGTGTGTATGTGTGTGTTTATTTCAGTTCCCTTGTGTGTGTGTGTGTGTGTGTGTGTGTGTGTGTTCATCAGGTACTGTTAACTGCATCAAAAGCAGCCACCCAGTGGATTTGGCCCGACAATAGAGGACGAGTGGAGTGTGTATATTTCTGTCTGCGTGTTTGTGTGTGTTGCTCCGCAGCGTGAATGCATATTGCGTGTGCTCAGGCGTGGTGATGTCAGTGCTACGACATGTGCAGATCTCTCTCTCTCCGTCCTGTACAGTCATTTCCCATAGCAGCTCTGGATCAGAGAGCACGGGTCAAACCTTGGACTCGAAGAGACAGGGTCTGGAAGAACTTAAGCGGAATAATTACACCCTGTCCGAATAGCTAAAGCACGCCCGTCCATTCCTGCCTGGCTCCATTCCTCTGGACCTCAGCAGTGGACAGACACACCACCAGGCTGACACAACTTTTAATGTGGTCATTCCAGGAAAGAAGATCTGGGTGTAATGAGGCCTGATTAGGGACACTCACTTTATCCCTGCTCGGATCGGAGCTCGATATCACACTTTGATGATGAAGTCTGTCCCGTGTGGGAGCGTGCAGCATGTGTTCTGCCTCTTAACACACAATCAGCGATTGGCAACCAGATCAGAGTGTTGTTAACATGTTTAATGGAGGCAGATGGGGATTCAGACAGGCGTGGGGAAAAGAGGTGTGTTGTATACAGTTCAGTGTGCTTCATAAAACTCCAATAAAAAGGTGGTTGGTCGACACTGCACTGAAGGTGAAGGACAAAAGTGCTCACATTGTGGCTTTTGCATATTTATAAATTATTATTTAATTTCAGTATCTAGTGGTGATTAAATGTAAAAGTGTACTAACTGAAATACAAGATTGTAAACTGAAAATATGCACACACACGCACAAATAACAGCAAGATAGACTTATTGTCATATTGTGCTGCTCAACCTGTATGAACACTCCTTGTATGAGTTGCGCTCTGTGTACATAAATAATTTATAACAACCAGTCAAGTGTGTGTAAAGGCTCGCCATTTATCGATTTCAGAAATATGATCCGGATACGCTTTCAGCATTTGAACAGTATTGTTAATAATAAAAAAAAATCAACTTGCGCCAAATGTAACCATTAAAGATGTGGTGTGTTCGTTTACGAACGTTTCCATGTAACTTCGCAGTCTGATTTATTGCTCTGTGAAATTAAAGCAAGCACTTGGAAAAGAAGATCATGATGGGGGATTTCTGCAGACAACCAATAAGGTATTGACAAATTACAGCAAAACACAAATGCGTCATATGAGAAGCGAGTCATACTGACCTTTCCATATCCCATTTCTAATAAAAAAGCCAATACCTTCCCAAGTATCACGCCAGCCCTGTTGAGATGAATAGGCTTTGCCTCTGATATTTACTATGAAGAATGTCGTGTTGTGTTATGTAGCGTGGCCCAGTGTGGAGTTAGATATTAGACTCAGTCGTACTGACAGTTTTAAAGTGTTGCGAGCTGTGGGGACTCTGGAGACGCGGCCTGCTCTTATGCACCGTGTGCTTTAGTCTCCATCTATTCTGCAGCTGACATGAATCACAATGCATTACTCTGCACTCCTGCTCAACGTATTACAGAGAAGGAGAGAAGAGGAGAAGAGAAGAGAGGAGAGGGGGCTTGTTTTATCAGTGCGTTAATAAGATTTAGTTTGGAAGCATCAGGCAGAAACAAGAGACAAAAGAAAAGAAAATGAGAAAATGAGAAAAGAGAGGAGCACCATCCATACCTCCACTGAGGGCTGAGGCATTAAATGCCTTCACATTCCCTGCTGTGCTCTATATGTCATACAGTTAAATTAACCCCATGCTGTGAAAATGCACATACGGTAGCGCTACCTGCCCTTGTTTCTGTGAATTCTTACGTACTTGTCATTTAAATGCAGCAGTAAAAGTTAAAAAAGTAAAGGGAAATAGGTGGTAATGGAAAAGAAGAAGCCATTAACTTCCCTTAATCACTTTCTGCTTTGTACTGCGCCGCCTTTGTTCTGAGCCAATGTGTTAGAATTTAAGTCTTCAATGAAATCGCTGAGGTCGTAGCTAATTACTAAAACCTCATATAATTCAGTGAGGGTTACACACACACACACACACACACACACACACACACACACACACACACACAGAATGTGGCATTTTGTTTGGCTTTGATTGTTCTTGAAGGCGTCTGTGTATGCTTCACTCTCACCTGCTCCCACTACTTTATCGATGGCGATGCAGGAGGCGTCCAGCTCCTTGGCAAACTCGTGCACAGCCTGGCTTGGGTCCTCGTATGTGTGAGGGTCCACGTAGGTCCTGATACCCGGCAGACGCACTGCAGCGGCAGAGAGCAGGAAGCATGGATTACACGTCTCGCTGTGGACACGTGTCCTCACACTCACATGTACTATTAACACGTTATTGACGCAGTGACGAGTGTCTGCTGCACAGAACTTTGAAGATGCTGTCTGCATTCTCTCAGTAAGTGAGCTCAGCTGTGGTGGAGAGGTTCAGGCTTTCAGCAGGAGGCAGTTGATAGAGTAAATCACGTGTTAGATAAACAGCAGCCCACAGATGCCGTTAAGCTGAGCAACGTGGCACGTGTCCAAGTAAAACTGTTTTTATGATGTTTAGGTGAATCTCAGCCTGGTAAAATCACGGCCAGATGCAGACACGGTCATCAATATGCAGCAGCCTGTGATACACACATACAAGAAGTGACTCAACCCACCCAGACTGCCTCAAAGCCTCACGTTCACTTTGGCTGAACTGAGAATATACTAATGCACGAAAAAAAAAAAAAAAACATAGAGAAAGAATCGTGTTGATCAAAACCAGTTTGACCGTACATGTGGCCGAGTGTTGTTTTAAGACATACTTGAAATTTGCGAACCTATTCTTTAAGTAATAAAGTGGTGGTTTACGATCCCCTGTGGAGTTTTTTATGCTGTGCATCTGACCTGTCCTAACTATTCATGAGAGCGGGCAGATGCTGTTCAGTGCTTGGGGATTTGTGGGGCTAATGGCTAGGTCAAGGTTAAAGGTAGCGGTATTCCTAATAAATAACATGATTATGAATAAAGCTGAAGTAAGGCTGGCATAAAGATTCATGACAACGAGAGAGTTATGCATGAAAAAGTTTTTTTCTTTAAACTCTTGGATAAGGTGTTGTGTTTTGCTCTATTATACTAACTGATCACATATTATTAAACACACAGATTATTTTAACTTTGTATCATTGCGCGGGTAAAACATCATTCATTACTGGTCAAACATGTTTCAAATTAAACAAGTTTTCTCTGAAATCGACCCATTAGAGATCGTTTCAACTCGAACTCGAAGCACTTGCTGTAGCTGGCTCCGAGACCAGTCTGAACTTGTTGCCTTTCTGATTGAAGCCTTCAGGATTGGTTTGCAAATGGACCGAGAAACCGCCCTCTCAATATGGTCTCGGTCCAGCTGCTGTCGTCTCATATGGCCAAACGAGCCGAAGTGAAGTGGAACCCACTTCAAGCATGGAGGTATTAACTCTCCAACAGCCAACATGGGATTGATGGTGTCAAAAGACGTGGCCCTGAATGTAAAGTTACAAACTGCCTCTAATGTAGAGTGAATGTTGAGGTGCAGAGAGGACAGTGTGAAGCAGGCGGGAGGGAAACAGAGTCTAATACTTACAGTGGCCATTGCCAAAGTGCAGTCTTTTCTCATCAGGATGTTTGGATTTGCTGCGGCAACAAAACCTGCCAATCCAAACAGAGTAAGGTCAGAAATAGTGCCACATCTCCCGGTAAGATGTGGCCCAGCCTGGAGGGTAGCTACAACTGAGTGTGTGCGCACGTGTGTGTGTGTGTGTATGTGTAATCCCAGCTCTTATAAGCCAAGAGAGGATCAGTAAGTCTTATAATGAGCCATGGATTTATACACTCTCCGAACAGTCCTGTGTGCCAAATACAGCCACACACACACACACATTCTCACACACTTAGTTACTCACACATCTAGATACATCCCATACAGTGTGTGTCAGCAGGTAAGTGTTCTTTTTGGAAATACACAGTCGGCTTTCGGGCAAGAATGACAGGAGCGAGTGGTGTGTGAGTGGTGGACGGACCTGCCAATCAGGACGTAGAGCAGCACAGTCAGCAGGATGATGGCCACGGCGGAGGAAATGGCGATCAGAACGACCTGGCTGCTCTCACTGGAGATGGAGAAGGCTGCTACAGAGACATGGGACAAAAAGTACAGAGCCACTCAGTGAGGCGACACGCACACATTCATTATCTTACAAAATGCCCTACAAACCATCAAAGAGGAATTTCCTCAAAGAGGTTAGTGAACATCATTTCCATATGAGAAGCTGACTCAACTCTATAACTGATCCTCCTGAACAGAGTTCACTATGGATTTTAATTGACAATGCAAGGTCGGGCTATGTTGCTAACAAGCCTGACGTTTCCTGGCAATAAATGCCCAGATATTTTTAATCGAGCCACTCGCATGGAAACATTATGCCTCACAAGAAGGACTGGTGTTGATGTTATAGGAGACCAACTTTTTATAAACACGTATCAGACCACTGGAAAAAATCTTCTGTGAGAACCTGCAGGACATTAAATAGCAGGGTAACAAAATCTCACTGTTCCTGCTGCGCGTGCACCCAACCCAACAAAAAAGTGCGACCAATACTTTCAACTACATACAACAGCTAAAAAGAGGAATAACTTGAAGAGCGTCTTCTCTGAGCTAAACGTACAGTCCGGGCTGGTCTCAAACTGGAAGCTGGGGCTGCTGGCTCCATATCCAGCGGCGGTGCGAGCTCGGATCTGCAGAAGGTAAGCTGTGTTGGGCTTCAAACCATTCAGCGTCACGTTACAGCCACGAGCGCGGAGGATGGTGTAGCTGGTCTCCTGCTCCTCCTGTAAGACGAGTAGGATTGGGAAAAGAAAGAGAAAAAAGGATTACAATACCATAAACTGGCGTTTTTCTTTTCGGAAAAAAAACCACTTTATTTTAGTTTAAGTCAAGATACAACGCTTGCATTGTGTGTTCACACCCACCCACCCCCTCACACACGTACGCAAACAGCCCAGACAGTTTGGCAGCTTTCTTCCAATCTGATGAGTTATGCCTTTTATATTTTATGACTTCTCTCCTACTGATCTCCACTGATAAAGCAACAGGAGGATTTACACACCGGGTCTGCATTTGGCACATTGTTTCCAGATGTTGAAGGAAAGGAAAGCGGTGAAGAAAAGATGAGAGGGCAGTGGGTCAACCCTCTGATTTTGCTTTGTGCCGTGACATTTTTACAGTGAGAATAATAGGAGAGTCTGCTCAGGTCATGTTGTTTTCATTTTCAAACTTTTTTTTCAGGTTATTTATGGGCGCACATATATTTTTGGAGGTGAAGTATGTTCCACATTACCAAGTGAAATGTACAGTATAAAGAGAAATACATTTAGATTAAACAAAAAAAACTAAGGATTTTTTTTTAAATACAAGAAAATACTTCTTCATAATTTGTGAGCTAATGTGAAATAGAAATAGATCGTCAGATTACTACCAAGGAGATGCACTGTAAAACATAACGTTGCACAAGTACATAAAATTAAATTGAATTAAGATAAAATAAAAGGCAACTCAGTAGCCAGTAAAGCTGTATAAGACAGATGTGCAGGGGAACAAAACTACTCATCAATGGATGCTATAAATTAAGGCTTGAACAGAAATGGTTGTCAACAAATGTTTCTCTGTCTGTGCTTCAAAGCCCATTTCAGCTGACCAGGGTAAAATTGCTTGGCCCTCTCATGCCCCGCAGGCCTGCAGCCATATTAATACTCTGTTCAATGCCATGAAACAAACTGTCAAAAAGAAAGAAAATAGTACGAGCCTGATCTTAAATCTTGACGACTACCTAGCGGGGATGACTTCAACCATCCTGAGAGCGAGCTACATGTTTTGCAACATGGCCAAGCTCATAAAAATCATCCAAGGCCGACCTCCGTCCAGGCCGAGTGAAATCCTTTTATAGACCCAGTTATTAACAGGCACTCATTGGTAAAGGCAGCAGTATAAACACTCGCAGACACACACATGCACACGCAGCATCCAAAAGTAACGTCACGCCCACTAATGGAGTGGATCAGAGTTTTATGGTGCACAAAGCTTTTTATGCTGGTATGTGCGTGAGGAGGTAACTGATACACCAGTGCTGCGCTGAGACAACTCTTCATCACAACTATAAATCTACTTGCAGCTTGTCAGTGTTCAGTGTTCAGTGTTCAGGACAGTGTGTGATCCCCTGGAATCCTACACAACTGTGGCACAAGCACCTTTACGACACACAGAGACTAAAACTGACCATCAGGTCAGACACCTCTATGCCTACTGCAGTCCCACAAGCCGTATGATTGTGGGCTATATGCTGGCGTGTGTGTGTGTGTGTGTGTGTGTGTGTGTGTGTGTGAGTGTGTGTCCTACCATAATGCGGCTAGAATTTAATATGGACTCTGTGCTGTGTTCTTCCTTGACAATGTAAACAAAGCTGCAGCAAATTATAGCTTGTTTAACACACCCACTGACACACACACACACACACACACACACACACACACACACACACACACACACACACACACACTCAGAAATGCATATGCAAACAGACCCAAAACAGGAGATGTACAGCAGCCCTGTAAATGCAGTGTTTCAGCCAGCATTCCTTCCATCTAAGACTAAATAAACAGCCAAAATTAAAGCGAACTTAAAACTCTCCCTTTCTTCGCTCTTTAGATTAAGGTGATAAAACATGCGAACACAATAAGCAGAGTATATTCCCACCATATTTTCTTCTGTCACAAAGTGCACTTGGAAATGCTTTATTGGTTGCAGAACATCCTTTAGCTGGATTAAAGTGACAGGAAGATCGTTCAGTTAGCCAGGGATTTTCAAAAATGAAACACCTCTGCTCTTCTGGGAAGCTGTCTGGTTGGGGATTCCCAAGAATATCTGCAAATATTTCCCAAGAAGTCTCAACCAGGATACAAAGGAAGTGCACAGACCGAACACTTTACACACTCGGCCCTTTGGTGAATGAATGAATAAAAAGAATCAGCACAGATTTGCTGATTGGAAATCTCCTCTAAATGTTTTGTTTCTCCTGCTTTTAACAGAAACGACTTTCCATGTTTCCTCCCCAAAAATAATTTCCACCATTTTGTTTCCATTTAGCAGCAGGAGAACTTTGCTTTGAGTCAAGTTGTGTGGTTATTGGCAAAAAGGTTCACTTTTCTACTTTACGAGAAGCTAGAATCACTGGTAAATTGCTATTGGATTACATTGTAATGTACACTGTGTATGTCTGTTTTAAACTTGTGTAAATACAGACAGACAAAAAAAAACACGCAAACAGAGAAAAGCAGAGTCTCGCTGACGCGGCAAGTCTGAACCTCTTCTTCCTGGTAAACACTCTGTCCTTTAATCTCTGTCGCTCTGCTTTTTGTGCTTTGTGTCACCGTCCTGTTTATGTGTGTATGCATTTATGTGTGTATCAGTAGGGGCTCTCGATGGTCTCATAAGTGAGTCATGGTGCGGTGTGGGGACTATGGCCTTGATCCTTGGCATGATAGAGGTTGTCAGCGTCCCTCTGCCTGCCGCACAAAGAGCCCTCTGTCCTGGGTTGCGATGGGGGTCTTCTCTTGTTGTCCCAGTTTATTCTTCTGCATGGAAGGACCCTTTGTCTGGGGTCTGAAATCCTCAGGTATGTATGGCTGCTGTGGGCACTTGTCTGGGAACTTAAGTGTTTGCCAACTTGGATTGTGTGTATGCTTATGTGTGAGTATGTGTGTGTGTGTGTGTGTCTCTGTAATTCCTGGGAGATGTGATGTGATTAACAGGGATCAGTTTGTCACATAGACTTTCCCTAAGAGTAACGCCTAACATTTTCCCCTGTCGTCTTTGAATGAATATACAAGTGTGTGTGTGTGTGTGCGATTGCGAAACCACCACAACACCCAGTATCATTCATGAACTTTTCCTCTCGCTGTTTTAACATCTTAGATAACGATGGCTGAACGGGGAACAGAGTTTAGAGAGGAAACAGCTTCTGTCTGCCTACTAATCAAGAGATTAGGGGCCACTGGTGGCATTCAGGCAAACCATGATCCTGGACACACACATACACACACACACGTATACACACTGACACACTTTGAATCTGCCAGAGTGATTAAACTTGCATCCACGGCTAATTTCACCATCAAATGTCAGCCATAGCGCAGCGTTGGTGCTGAAAGCCGGTGTAATTCGTTCTGCACTAATTTCCCTCACGGAGGACTGAGAGACCCCACAGACGCATTTACTGTCTGCCATAAAACTTGTCTCCATTAAGGAGAGGAGGGCAGAGGAGGACAGAATGAGAGATGGAGTGGGGGAGAGAGAGAGGGGGAATGGGGAGCTGAGAGGTAAAAATGAGTTGAGGAGACAAACGAGGGAAAGAGGAGGATGGAGGTGAAGAGCTGGAGAGAGAGAGAGAGAGAGAGAGGAGACTATGACGGGATAGGAGACAAGAGAGCACACGGGATAAGAACATTAAAAAATGTTCCTTTACATGTGCCGTTTATGACGCTGCCTTGCTCAAAGAACCATATGGTAAAGCTTTAAAACATATGGTAAACAGTGATATATATTGTGCACCAACCTTTTCATAGTATTTGATCTCGTAGTCCAGGATAATGCCGTTGGGTCTCTCTGGTTCCTGCCAGGACAGAGAGACACTGTTTCGAGACGTCTTCTCCTTTTTGATCAGTGTTACTGGAGAAGGAGCTGGACGAGAGACACAGAGTGAAGGAGAGAGAGTGAGCTGCTTTATACTGAGGTTCAATGGAAGTTCAGTTCCCGGTGTTGCATCCTGGCAATTGTCTATGGTTCCTGTTAGTCTAATTCAGTTTGCCGGAGCCTAGTGGGGCCACATTAACGACTGGGGCCCAGGGTTGCTGATTTGGAATGAGACAGTGTACACAAATACAAACATTAGCTTGTGCCTCTATACATTCACACTGTAGGCTTCAATTAAATACAATATTCAGAGTCCTTGTAATATTTTAATGGAAGTGACATACGTGAATGATAAACATACTGTCATTACTGAAACCCTGTTTTAAAGGATGTTAAAGGTAGAGGTAGAGAGACTCAATTCAATCATTCATTACACTGCCAATGTATTGTTTACATTAGTTTCTGCTTCTTTTCCTTAAGAAGCGGTTTCCAACCAGAGTTCAATAGTTTGTCCTCCACTGTGATGTCCATTGTCCCACTGCATTTTGAGTTGTGTTATCTTCTCATTGTGAAACCCTGTACGCCACCTCTTTCTCTTCCTCTCTCCACTATTTGCATCCATTTCAGTTTCAATGCTCGCTCCCCTCCCATCTTTCTCGCCAATCCCTCATCCATGCATCGCTTAGCCTCAGGGAGCTCACATGGTCCCAATCTAGTAATTCAGCACATCCCTCCCTCCATCAGGCTCCGTACCCCTCCCTCATTCTGTCTCTCTCTTCACTCCCTTTCTCATTTCCCTTTTTTACTGCTCTCTAATTGCCAGGCAGCTTCGGGGCCAACCCGGCATCTGAGGCATCGACTTTTAATTTTATTAGACCACAGGAAAAAACATGTTTGTCTTTGAAATGTTCGAGCCTTTCTTGATTGTGATTATATGGCTGCGGAGTGCGCCTGTGTGCGCGTTTGTGTGCGCTTTCGTGCATATACTCGTGTGTATTTCGGCTGGAAGTTATATTTTTTTCTCCGCCCGCAATGAATCCAGATGGGGAGAATCTGTTTCTATACCCCCTGCTCCTCCACTCCTCCTCTCCTTCTGGTTCTGATGGCCGGGTGAGGCTGTGCTTTTTATTGGCTCTGTGGTTTATGGCAGTAATGATTTACTGTGTCTGGGCTGCTTGGAGGCAGCTTGAAGTTCCTCTCCTCCTCCCGTTTCTTATTCCCAGCTTACCCCCTCACCCCCCCACCCACCCACTCTTTCCCTTCCTGCATGTGTATGGGTGAGCACTTAATTTGCTGTCACTCTCTCTTTCTGTCTGTGGTTTAACAGGAAAACTAATGCAGTATGGCCCTAAAAACTGGCCTTCAGTGTCATTCACCTGGGACGTGATGGGCATGATACAGCAGCTGAAACGCAGCACCCATCTATCCAATGCAACACAGCCGGACTGTTGGAACTTGAACGTTTCACCAGTTGAGGAGTATTGTTTAGAAACAAATTAATTCTAAACAATTCATTTATGATGATGTTTGAATTCTTGCTAAAGCATAAACTCATTTTCTACTTTGTTTGGGTGTGAACTCTATTTCCCAACTTCCACTCACACACACCTGTTTCTTATACTGAACAGCCGCTGACCAGCACCACCTGCAGACTTTATTGATATGTGAACACGTGTTCACTGGTAGAATATCTCCCACTATCTCTATGTGGCTGCCAAAACCCACCATGAGTGGTGTAAACAAGCAGAAGCAGGTAAATGGTGGGTTTTGTCTGCACTGTGTGTGCCTGTGTTTTCTCCTGCCAAGTGTTCAGCTTCAGTTCACAGTGCTGAAATTAGACGTTTAGTGAAAAGGGCAAAGCTCCCTGATCACCTGGGAAACACCTGAACGCAGCATGCTAAATTAATGGTGGGGGGCGGACCTAGGCGGACCTAAGCGTTTCCTCCCAGGTGAGGTCAGAATCAAATCAGTGACGGACCAGTGAACGCAGGTGTCGGCGATTTCATTAATGATCGTAACACAGAGAAAAGAAAAGATCAGGCATCAGAGAGAAAAGAAGCAAAGACAAAGCAGCAACAACAGCTCACAGTTTTAGACCAAACACGCCATATTGATTCATGTCGTACTTCTTTATTAATTGTTTGAAGAATAAATAATAATGAAAGACACATTCATCTGAATTTGATTGGGGAATGTTAATTACAAGAACATTTTGCGTCTTGATAGCATCAGAATTTACTTAATTTAGTTTTTCTAGTGTTTAATGACACTTGGTAAAAATTTATTGATAATTATGAATGAATATTTTGTCAAATACTAATTTAAATCCTAATTTTTTTAATTTCAAAGTTTTCAACTTACTGCTGATAGTTGTTCCTGCTGCAAATTGAGAAAATAAACAACATTTGTCTTTTCCATCCTGAACTAACAGCTGAACTAAGCTGTTTTTCACATTTGGGCAGAAACTGATTTTGACACCTTTAAAGAATGTGACATTAGACAACTGTAAATGTGGGTCATAGTTATTTAGTTGTAATGAGTCGGGGACACAGGAGGTCAGAGCAGGAGCATTATCTGATTGCGAAGCCTGGAAACACTGCTGCTTCCAGGGCAACACTAAATACAGATTTTACCAGCACTGACATTTGCACAGGTGTGTGTGTGTGTGTGTGTGTGTGTGTGTGTGATAATGAGCCAGGTCTGTGATATGGAAAGGTGGAGATCAATTCCTTGTGATTATCACTCGAGTTGGTCTTCAGATATTCTGCGCACACACAGGCCTCTTAGTGTTGCTAAGCCCTTCCCTCTTCAGATCTAATTCAGATAGAATCCCTCTGACTCTATGACACAAAGATGCTGACAAACAGCACAGTTTGTAATAGGCAACACGGTGCAACATTTTCTTTTCCAATTTGAATTGTCTCGAGCAGCTTTTAATACATTTTGACCTTTATCCTCTTGTGTCTTGACTTATCTTCAAAGATATACATCCACACATAAGCTGTGATGATGGAATAAACATATCCAGCATTTGTATGTATTGTGTGTGTGTCTACACAAATTTGCATATTTATCACAACACATGATTTTTCTCAGAAAGATTAGATATGTATGATGGAGTGTATTTGTCTTTTCGTTTGGGTGTAATGTATTGGTATGGTAAGCAGTACACAGCATAGATATTGACAGATATATATTGTAAGTAAAACACAATATCCACATGCTTTGTGTAGCACTGTGTCTCTAAAATGGTCAGAAAATAACATTTTTCTATAACTGCTATTAATCTATATAAACTATGGATCAACAGTGTCAGATCTCAGCTCCTGCAGACGTTGTTGGCTTTCACAATATTCCAACATTTATTCTTAAAAATCCCAGCACAGTTAAATTGAGAAGATTTAATTTGTGTAAACTGGGTTAGAGTTCTACCTCTGCTTAGTGAACTAGCTGCACTGAGACTTCACTTCCTGTGAGGATGTGAGGTTACTGTTACGACTGAATATCTCTGCCGTTTGTTTGACAGAAGCACACTTGAGGTTTCTGGTACAAATCCACCTACTTCTAAGGTGAGCAGAACTGAAAAAGTCTACAAAGGTCAAAACTCCAGCACAGAATTTCAGATATACTGAAAGTGAAGAATGGAACAGTGGTTCTATTTAGTAGTTTTGCCAAAGTTTTGACCTCTTTACGCTGTTTCAATTTTCAGGATCATTGTTGTGGTTGTGCACTGGTATGTTCATCATATGATTGATTGTCTTAATCAGGCCTGTCGTGATCTCTGAAAATGCCTTGTCCTGCCCCAGTGATCCCACTTGAAAATAACCAGTGCAGCCATAGTAAATTGTAAATTAAAGCAACTCTCATGTTTCTGAAACAAAGCAGGCACTGGAGTTGCGTGATTTCCAGACAAATAAAGGGACTAGAGCATAGCAGCTTCTCTTGCACAAAGCTTCTCTGAGCGCTGTGTTTAAATGTTGCACTCTTGCCATCTGTCCATCATCGTTGTTGTGATGGATTGTTAAAGACTGACTTGCTGCATGACATCTCATGAGAGCAAACCACCATCTGTTAATTCAGCTCAGAAACCACCTTCCAAGGTCGAAATCCTCTTCCAGGATTTTGAACAAAAGTCCTACTGAGCTTCAGGGAGACACATCAAGTAGAGGGAGCGAGTGGCTGTCATTTTGATGTTCTTTAAGGAGAGGGAAAAAATATGAATAAACACAAAGGCAAACTGTGTAGGAGTAAATGAGGCGGGGAGGAAATAAACTGAAGAACTACAGAGAAAGTTTTGTGGCTTCCTTCACTTGGGTCAGGTATTTCAGAGGTTTGGCACTTTCCTCTGCAACAAGATATATATTTCAGTCATGGAATTTCACAGCACCACGTTCCTTTGCCTTTGTCTTCATGTGACAGCTGGATGTGCGGAGAGATATTTGTATGAGAGAATGATAGGAGTTTTAAGGGCCCATCTTCGCCTTAGCAGTGATAAAAGACAGAGATATTTTTCTTTTTAAGGAGGAAGACATTCGATCCCGGTCGTTAAACCGGAGATTAGGATCGTCCCATAAATGTCCGAGCTGATGGCTTGGGTGCATATGTTAGGAGCATATAAACTATAGGCCAGCGTGTTATCCATGCATGAGTAACGTGCGCTCATCCGAACAGTTTCCGAACTCTTGTGCACCAGTCTGTGAATTCAGGGAGGTGCTTTAGTCACCACAGCGATGCAAGTCTTTCACGTCAAACACATGCAACTCTCACGAAATGTAAACTCTCGTTCATATAAACGAGAAGAAAAGGCAGATTGGAATAGACATGTAGGAAGCACTTGCTATAGACCCGACTTGAAATGAAATGACATGGTCCCTCAGAGGAGTGCCAGCCCTTAATTAGATGAGCAAAACCTTCAATCAGTATCATCTGTTCTCTGATTTCAATTTCCTACAGGTCAGATTAGATCACTCCTTCATTTGTGTCCCTTAATTGTCTGGATCATCAAAGTATAGACCATGAAAGACAGCTGTACTTGCTGACTGGGTTTTGAAGGCGATTCTCTGACCATATGTACAAGTCTTATCATACATATTAAATATTCATGTTAGTACCTAACTATTTACCTTCAGCTACACAACACGTTTATATGTAACATCAAAAATAAAATGCCTGAAACCCTGTTTGCTTTTATAGCAGGTAGCAATAGTGGAGAGATGATAGGAAACAGGGGGGAGAGGAATACCACAGAGGTCCTCAGCCAGATTTTGAATGGGACCATTGTGGTTCATGTTTGGCATCTTAACCCCTGAGCCGTGGGGTGCTCCATTTTTGACAGAAATTTGAGATACACTTTACTACACTGTAATACACAGTTTCTTGTCACAATGGGAAAAAAATATTATGTGGATTAAATGGGTTTATTTCAGTGTTTTGAACTACAACAAAACCAGCTATTGCACTAGTTATTCAAAGACATAAAGAGCATTAATTTAATAATTCATGGTTGGATGATAGACCCTTGGAGTAACCTCTTGTGACCTCTTACCTGCTTGGTTGGTGGTGATGGTGACAGCCGCATACTGCCTCATTTTGGGTGCCAGCGGTGACACACCATTCTGCGCCTCGATCTCAAATGTGTAGTTGGTGTGAGCGAGCAGGTCGCCCACTGTCACCGTGGTGTTGTGTAGGCCTGTGGCTCTCGGCAGAAAGCGAACGTTGCTCCGACAGGGCTCGCAGCGCAGGTTTCCACCGTTACTGCCGTTTGCGGCGACGCCGCGGCAGCGTTTGCAGAGGACTGTAAACGTTATGTCCCGGCGCCCGCCTGTGTCCTCCGGCCAGGACCAGTCCAGGATAACTGAAGTCTCGTTGATAGAGGAGATCACATTTCGAGGAGCTGAAGGAGGACCTGGTAAACACAATGAAAATACAGTATGATACGGTGGAGTTCAGAAAATTTGCCATGTGATGCATATTGGGAGGAAGAATCAAAGGGGTAAATACTGAATGTGTACCCATTGGGAGATTTGATTTCACATGATTGTCATTGTAAATAATGCATAATGTACACACCTCTCCTGTGGTTTAATTATAGTTTATAATGCCAGGGTTGAGTTAATAGGAGTCTATGAATGTACAGTATTACAAATATGTCTGTTCGTCTCTTTTTGGTTCATTATGAGAAAAAAAGGGCAACGACACAACCACTTCCAGAAAAGAAGAATTCTGTCTGACCAACATGTAAAAGTAAAAATGTTTTATTACAAACAGATCCCTCTGAATATTTCCAGATTTTTAAATCAAAGCTACAACTATAATTACATGGAGGACAAAACAAAGCTGCCAAATAACTCCTGCTGGAGTAGGAGGGGAAGAGAGTGAGAAGGGGTTACGGAATTCTGCCTTGAGATGGAGAGATTTGTACGGTTTGTTTGACTTGACAAGAATTTGCTTCACTCCCAAACTATGCATAACTCCTATGCTGTGTAATCGGCCATTGAAAGTGTGTGTGTGTACGAGAAAAATACTGAAAAGTGTCACACATATATATACATGTATATATATATATATATATATATATATATAGCAACAGGGACTAATCAGAACATCTCGCTTAATCATTTACTCTTGATCAGCATTCCACACATCAAAAAAACTCATTAAGATATAGATCAGTATTGTTGCTGACTTGTCTTATGGTTAATTCTCCTTCCTACAGAGTAACAGTGTCAGCTTATGGATGATTTTGTATGTGTGTGTGTGTATATATATATTTAATGTAATGCCAATCTGTGAACTGTTAAATATGAGACAGGATTTTCTTTTATGGTAAATCTCACCCTGACAGCCATCTGGTTCGCCTATACATCTCCCTCCGCTACTCACATCAAAGTTTTGGATGTGTCATTCATGTCAGATATTACCTGCACTGCAGAGTCGTGCACATGAACACATGCAGGAAATAATGTTAAAACAATACATGTTACACATAATACGACGTTTAGTTAAGAGATCATCTGGACTGTTTGTGCAAGTTGGAGAAGGCATTAGTCACTGCTAATGCTATAAGGAATGCCTAGTGATTAAAGAATCAACACTTCTTCTTCATTAATTGTAATATTCTTACTGTCCTGCCCTCATAGATTTTTCTGCCAACATTTTTCAAATATCCACAGTCAACTCTAAACAAGCTCTGTCACATCGCTAACAGTAAAATCCCTCTTCTGAGATAATCATGATCATTATCTTCTAACAACTTATCTATTCATTTGCAGCCCGCGCGTCGCTCAATGTGTCCCGATGTGGGGAGAAATTTGCCTCGTTGACAAGATGCTTTTGAGATAATCACAACAGGGACTTGCCATGACTGTCTTCCTAATTAGGACTCTGTCTGTGGCTGTGGGCGTCGATTTGTATTTTCTGCTGCTCGCCACACAGTGAAAGATTTTCTTTTTCCCCTCCCTAGCTCCTTTAGTAATGCATGTATCCATAATCTGACATCAGGGAATGCAGTGATTTATAGTTTTATAAGGAATGCAGCTTGGAAAGCTTGCAGGAGGCATCTCCATCTGCAATCCATTTGCATTAGATGGAGACAAAAGAAGCGTGTAGGGAGTGAAAAAGTGATAAAGAGCTCCTGGGCAGCGGCGGCCTTCATGACCTTTAAATAAATGAGGAATGTTAACCCTTTTTGTCTATTATTAAACCGCTTTGCTGGTGAATTGAGAAATCGCACACTATAACAACAACCTTCGACTGTATTCCGTGTATTAAATTCAACTGTAAACGAGATCATGCCAAACAGGATGATTCGACTATTTACATTGGAACCGGAATGGTAATTTCAGATGCAGGTCTGAGGCTTCTGGATTACATCGCAGGTAGAGACTGTCTGTATGCAATATCTTTACTGTCAAGCGGCTTTATGATCAACATCACATTAGTAATGTTTTATACGATTTGGGGGAAAACGTATATGGTAATGGGACGAGCAGCTTTCTGACTGACAGGTGAGACAGGTCTCAGTGCAGGTTTTTCGTGGTAATGAGAAAAGATCATCTTTGAACACAGTTTTTTTCTAGTCACGTCAACAGGGATTATTGTATGACAATGTCACTGTCGTTCACCAAGCGGCATATGCACACGTATACTTACGGGTACATGCCATGGAGGCAGGGTCTCCCTCAGCACGGAAGTAGTTTTTGTCACAGCCACAGTGCAACGAACCCTCCTGGTGGGAGAAGCTGTGAGGTGGACACTTGGAACACTCCGTGTTCCCGAGTGCAGATTTGTAGAAGCCCGCCCTGCACACTGGAGACAAAAGAACACAGACGGATACATAAGCATCGTGCTGAACCAGCACATCGACAGCGATCTAATAGCTACATTTTTCCTCACAGCACCTGAAACGAGAGCAAGAGACAAATGAAATACAGTCGCTATTCAATCACTCATACACACACACACACACACACATACACACATATATAGAAACTGCACGAGGACTGGATGTAAATCTGCTGCTCATGTAACAAGAATCCATTGACTGGTGTTAAAAAAAACAATAACTCTCTGAAATGTCTTTGTCTCTGTTTCTCTCTGTTCGCCTCTCAGAGGGCAAAACATGAATAATGCAAATTGTCCCCTCAGATAAAAGGGCTGTTCTCTTTAAATATCTGTGGCATTAAATCTGCGCTCAGCAGCTCTTTTAACTGCTCCTCACAACAGATCTGTTGCAATCTGTGCACGCAGGGCGACACCGCACCTATGTCATGAATAGTGAGCATGAATATGTTTGTGAAGAGAAGGGGATCTGGGGAAAGGTGTTTTTTTTATATATCTATCAAGAGTATTTAGTTCCATCTTTTCCTCCATCACAGCTGTTGTCTTATCAGGGTTAGGGTTAGGGTTAGGGTTAGGGTTAGGGTTAGGGTTAGGGTTTAGGGTTAAGAGTATTTAGTTAGGGTTAACTAAATACTCTTGATATATCAATCAAGAGTATTTAGTTCCATCTTTTCCTCCATCACAGCTGTTGTCTTATCAGGGTTAGGGTTAGGGTTAGGGTTAGGGTTAGGGTTAGGGTTAGGGTTGGGTTAGGGTTAGGGTTAGGGTTTAGGGTTAAGAGTATTTAGTTAGGGTTAACTAAATACTCTTGATATATCTATCAAGAGTATTTAGTTCCATCTTTTCCTCCATCACAGCTGTTGTCTTATCAGCTCCAGATAACGGAATAAAAGTGTTCAAGTTTACCAAAGGCCTCTCAAACAATGCTAAAGTCCATTTTAAAAGACCAAAGACAACGTTTAGCATCAAAAACAAAGGCCACAGAACTAAAGCTACCTCAGACAGTATTTTGCAAATATGACATCACTTGGTAACTTTAAACCACGACTGCTTTTAAGTCCAAAGCAGCGTTTGAAGACAATTGAAAAAAAAAAAAAAACAGGTCTGGGTAAAATCAGCCACTTCAATTATTGATAAAACAGGAATTCGGATGAGACTGATTGGACCGGACCTTACTTTTATTAAAATGCAAACAAGGAATCCAATGCTGTCGCACACCTGCTCAAACAAATAGGGTTTCTCTCTCTCGCTCTCTCGCACACAGACACGCACACTAGCAGCAATCCAGCAGAATGTGTGGGCTCAGCAGAACGGGTCTGACAGGTCCCAGTGGTGGACAACGTGCTCCTGCAAGAGGCAACACTGCTGATACTACGGCCCTATCCATCACTGACATTGGCACACCAAGGTCCCCATACTGCACTAAATACCACACTACCTCTTCCCCACAGTGTGTACGAGTGTGTGTTTGTGTGCTTGTGAGAGTAATAGAAATTGAAGCGGGTTCAAACAGCCCACTATGATCCTACTGATGGAATGACAACCGCAACACTTGCTGACACACATAAAACACAGACCACCCCGATTGGAAGACACACCAGGAAATCAGACTTGACAGTCAGCGCCCCCGGCCAATCAGGAGCAGCAAGATAGCCGCCGGGTCAGCAGAAATGCACCAGGATCATAACGAAGCTGTGGTGGATAAAGTTGATAATGTTGAAATAAATGAATCTCATAGTAATGGCAGTCGAAGTCCCCATCTTCATCCTGATCCATTCATATACTGTGACAGAGCACAAGTGACCCCAACAGTCCACCACTAGATAACATCAAACAAATATGCTGTCACTGAATGCGAGACAGTTCTTCTACCACTGGGCTCCGTCCAACTGGATCTGTTTCCCTGCTGCATATAATAACATCTGGCACTGCTCTCAATGAGGATTAGAAATTAAACAGTTATGGAGATATGTACAATAAATTCACAGTGCACTTTCTGGCACAAACTCTTATTTGGTTTCATCCTTTTTTTTTTTTGTCGGACTAATTTTATCTTAAGCTCAAAGTTTTATTAGTGTGAGGCTCCCAAATCTGCCGGCCCCGAGCCCACAGGTTCCCGCTGAAGACATAATAACAAAATGGGTCACAAATAGCCCAAAGTGTGTGTTTTCACTCTGAAATGAGGCTAAATAATTTCCCTAAACAGCTGGCCATTGCAGTTTTTAGCAAATGATCACTCCCTCTGGAGGATATGGGGCATTTGTTGGAGACTATTTTGAGAGTTAACACACATCTGGTGCAGTTGGTGTGTTTATGGCACCAGGAGTTTTTCTGATAAGGAAACACATGATGTAAAGGTATAGCTTAGTAATGAGTTTATTATTGTTTCTTAACAGCTGACAGCTGAGCCAGAGGATAAAGCTGTATCAGGGTTGGGCTATATCCGAAATACTTGTTAGTAGGATCAGTGTCATAATACTGAAGAGGACAGAATATCATCAAACGTATTCTCAAACAATGATCGTCTGCACCTGCTGGAAAAAACTTGGCTTTTTACAACACTTGGACGACTGATGTTCACAAATCAACACGCAACAAGAAAAACAGCCACATTTCCACTTGGAACCTTAAAATAGACTCTAGAATAGAATCTCTCTGTGTATAACACAGCCGTGAAACATTTTATGCTCCAAGTAGATTTCATAACCTTTCAATGATAAAATTAATATCCATAGCTGCACTTACGGTATGAGCTTTTCATATGACAAGTCGGTGATATGTTGTATTTTCATGACCATAGCCCTCAAAAATATTTTTATAACAGCGGGATATGGATAATAAAGGCCCTCTCGCTTTCTTGTGCGTCTGCCAGGGTAAAAAGCAGCTCTGACAGAGGGTGATGGTAAAATCAGACCTGGCTCACAGGAGGTTAACTTCCTCATCTAGAGGAGAAACGGTATGTGTTACACTGACATAAAGTGTCAGCGTGTGCAGGGGCATGAATGGATAACATGATACAATGTTTAGTAGCCTATGTGTGTGTGTGTGTGTGTGTGTGTGGGTGTGTGTGTGTGTGTGTGTGTGTGTGTGTCCGCTAGAGGAAGAAACACAGCACTTCTTATGATGACAAAGTATGCATGATTAATTAAATGGTGTATGAGTGCGTGTGTGCGTGTGTGTGTGTGTGTGTGTGTGTTGTAAAATTAACATGTACAAGGACACACACAATTTCACAAGAGCATCATTACCTTGAATATTAAATATTTGCAGAACATAATAAAATGTGATTTATGTCTATGAATAATCACCGTAAGTGGTCTTTTGTGACGTGCACACAAAAACACACACACACACACACACACAAACAGTGAGACATGAAAGTGCTGACTTGAAGTTGAAATACACACTTACACTAATAAGTCACACAAATCCATGTGAAACCAGTAGTGCAACAATATCCATATTGGGAGTTAAGACTGTTGGTTTGGTGTGAATGTGAGTGTGACTGGTTGTTTGTCTGTACGTCACTCGGTGATCGGCTGGTGACCTGTCCAGGGTGTGCTCTGCTTCTCACCCAGAGTCAGCGAGGACTGACTCCAGCTCTGCCACAACCCTCAAAGGATAAGCAGTCGAGATAATAGATGGGTAGGAGAAACTATTGTGTGGCTGAGACCAAAATTGCGGTACCAACACCCACAATCTCATATTTCAGTACAGGGCTGCTGCAGCCTGTTGAGCTCCCATTGTCTAATGTTGCATTATTAAATTTTTACTTCACAGTAACTTCGTGATCTGGTCACATGTACAGTGTTTTTGCCAAATTGTTTTACCAAGCTGTGTGTGTTTTGGGCAATTATCGTAATTATTATCTTACTAACTGACTCATCACAGGCAGGGTAAAAGTAAGGTTTGTTTCATTAGCTAAAGATGGTTGAAAAAAAAATATATGACCCCAACTGTGGCTCAAAAATCCAGGTCTGAACAAGGATCATTACATCCCAAGGTATAAGACGGAACATTGTCTAGCTACTTTCTACATGTCTGCTGAAACACAATCTCTTAATTCGTGAAACTACAGTTGCACACGCATGCACAAACACACGTGCACACACACAAAGCCGCAGCTGCCACATGATACGGTAGTTGTAAAATAACTAGGGCTGCAATTTGCTCAGTCGATAGTCTAGGTCATAGGACCCTCTCATCAATAATTAACATGCCTGCTGAATGCTCCGGTGGTCACATCCACCGGCTCCTCTTAGAGCACGTCGGTTGAAAACCTGACCTGACCTCAGTGAGGCCAGATTTTGTGATCATGCATATCCTATCAAGTGAGTTAATGCAAAATGCATTGTCCAGGCAGACATTTGTGAAGCAAGCATGTTTTAGAAAATACTAATTTTTAATTTTCCATCTATGGTGACGATGCAAAGGAAATTTAACATTACAATTCCGTCTCTTCTCAGAGACTAAGATAAGCGTTTATGTGAATACGCTGTGTTCAGTGACTGAATATTAAACGTCTTGTATCGTCTTAACTTTCGACCTCACTCACAACAAGGGAAGAGGGAAAGTACCTCTGCCCTTGACCTCTATCTTTGTGTCAGCCTAATCCTGTCTCCCTTTCTCAGACACACTGAGACATTGTTCCGAGGTTCAGTCCTGCTACAGACAGGAGCTGGGGCCAAAATGACGCAACAATTGATTTCCTGTTTCCATACCACCTCTGTCTCTTCTCTTTTGAACTTGGACAAGACTGCAGTGACTTTCACTCCCTTTTTCCTCCCCCTCCATCTCCACCTCCCCTGCATCCTGCCCTGCCTCCTCCACTTCTTTTCTGCGGCTTTTCCTTCCCTTTCTGTTTCGCTCCATCCTTCCTTCTTTAATTGGAATAGCTCTCTTTGAAATGGAAAAGTTATTTACTTTGACAGCTCAGGCATTTGGCTAGCGGTCTTATCCGGAGCCACTTGTAATGTTACTGGAAACACGGCAACAGTAAACACCCACCACCAGCCGCCTCTGCCATGAACTCCCCTTTGGGCCAAGCGGTAACAAGTTACAGAAATCTGAAAAAGGTCAAAGCCGGTTTTTTGAAAGCCATGGTGCAGTTTGGTGTCTAATAAATTGTATTGCCAGGAACATGCTATTGTTTTAATATATTACAGGCACAATGTTGACTGAGAATAAGATATTTAAAAATCACACAGCTGGTTTTTCAAATATATAATTTTTACAATTTACACTTTTTTAATTTTTTTTGCTTTTACACGAAAATATCTGATTTCAGCTGCTGCAATACCAAAACGCCTTAATCTGTATGATCAAGCACACATGTCATGGGAAGAGACACACAGAGATACTGAAGGATCTAATTCATAACCATATTACACTCACAGACAAAGTGACACAGACATTCATTGTACAGAATTACAATCAATTTGTTGAAGCTAATATGTCTTAACCCGATAGAACGAACTTGTTTGTGTCAGAAATGTAAATGAAGGCGATCATCAGAATTGATAGGTTGTGTCTTGGGGCAAATTGCAACACATTCCATCTCTCTTACGTCCAATTATTCTGTCATTTGCCATGATAATCACATCGGGAGCATGCTGGAATTTATTCATGTGTCAGCACACCAGTGCGCCTTTGCCTGCTAGTCTGTGCATCTGTGAGCCTCCTGAGCCTCCACAGCCAGTATCCATCAGCGGGAGGACACATTAACTGTCCAAACTCAAATTTTAAAGGAATCCAGCTCTGGCACATGTGATGAGAGCTGCCAAAGCAAATCAGATAATAACAAAGGCCAGTAATCAGCCTCAGCTCTTAAACGCTCTCCTGGTTGCTGATGCTCTCATCCTGTGATTCTTTCAGTCCTGTGCTGGCTCTGCATAAAGTGGAAGAAAGATCAGGTGGAATACATCAGCAAATTCAGCTGTGGTGCATTTGTTGAACTGTTGGAGATCTCTATATCCGTAGTTTCCAGTATTAACTTAAATGAATCAGTTCTAGCTGGAACATGGTGGTGCTGGCACTCTCTCTATGCAAAGGTATAATAATTAAAAGGAGAGAAAAGGTAATTATCTGAAGGAGATATTGGCGCTGCTTCTCAGAATGAGCTCATCGCGTCATCAGCGTGGCATTCCTGATCCTACGAATCCAGATGTTTCCCTTCACGATTTCAAACCTGGGTCTTACTTCAAATTTATCATTAAAATAATCAACGAATCAAGGAAAATAATGATCGTGCTGATCCTGCTTTGACGGATCACCCAAAAAAAAAGGCCATGAGAGCAATTTCTGACCCTGGTGTTCAGTTTGATTTTTACCATGAACTCATTAGCTGAATTTTTGGCCGCTTTCCTGTTCATGAGTTCAATGGCCTGAAGAGACCCTGCTCTTCAGTGCTGTTTATCTATATGCACTATGAGAGAGTCTTCTCTTGCCTAGAAGCACTGTTTGTGAGAGAAACAGAGTGTGTGTGTGTGTGTGTGTGTGTGTGTGTGTGTGTGTGTGTGTGTGTGTGTGTGTGTGTGTGTGTGTGTGTGTGTTTGCACGCGCAGTAAAGCTTAATTAAGTGATTTGATCCAGCACTCATTTGCATAATAAAGAAGTATGATGAGCCGGTAAGAGGAGGATGAAAGGAAGCTGAGGAAGATAAAGGAAAGTAAAGGAGGAGGACAGAGTAAAGTTGAAGTGAGGGGAAAGAACGATGGGGGAGGAAGAGTTTTGAGGAGGAGTAGTTCAATAGCTCAGTGCTCAAGACTCCTGTCAGGCACGGGTTCAAATCCTGATGTGGACCCTTAGCCAGGGTCCTTAATGCTACTTCAATATGAAAATGATGCTGTGGTATCTGTATTGTAAATGTTAGTTCAAGGGAAAACAAACAGTGAACACATCAGATGCCTAAAAATATGTTTTTGTTGAGCTGCTGCAGACTGGCATATGTTGCCTAAGGTCATTCACATCTAATATGTTTAGGTGCATGGGCCTGACAAAGTTATAGATACATTTTTACTTTTTCAGCATAATACTACTGTATATAAAGGATTACCTTTAATGTGTGCCTCATTAAAATTTCAATTTGTTTCGGGTGATATGAAATGACATTTGTTTCACATTGTTTTCATTGTTAACAAACTTGATGAAAGTCACTTTAAGTGGAAATGTGTGTAAAAATCTATATAAAATGTTATATATATAGTATGGAAGTTGATAATTTCTTTGTTCTACGTACATGGAAGAGCAATAGCTGATCTTGTTGCAGGAGTGTGTCTGAGGGTGTGTGTGTGTGTGTGTGTGTGGGCATGTGTGCGTGAACAGAACTGCTGTTATGTGAAGGACACTAATCTGGGGCAAAGCAGGACAAGTACTGTACAAACCCCACATGTGCAGAGGCATGGATCAACTCCCTGCTGTATCCATCAAGGATGCAATAATGTTTCCTACACCCTGCACACTCCAGAGATTAGCCGGGTCAGTAAGAAAATCCAGGACAACCAGCATGCCTCCAAAGACACTACACACACACACACGCACACACACACACACACACACACAGACATAAACCCCTGTGACAAATTGCTAATTCATCTGTCCTTATGGCATATCTGAGTAACGTATTGATTGTTACACAAGTCTGTGTATGTGTGTAATAGACAGACTGATGAAAGAGGAAGCGTGTGATACATCCAGAGCAAGAAACAGAGATGACAGAGTGACACAGGCAGGAGGGAGACAGCGGGGAATCACAGTAAACAGGATGAGAACATGACATCATGAGTTGTCTATTTATCTTTCAGTCTTTGTTTGTCCCTGTCTCTCTCTTTAACAGGCACATGCATACACAGCACGTTACGTTCCCACACACAAACAATTACCACTCACACACTAACTATAAAATCTATTTGCCTGGACCCACACACATAGGGTCGCTATCACTGTTTACATTTACACAAATCCAACACACTAGTATTTGTGTGTATATCTGTGTGTGTGTGGAGGCACTGTGGTGTGTTTGAAGATGACGCTGACCTCTTAATGCCCTCTCACTTTGCCCAACACACACACATGCACATTCCACCGTTTGGCTCCCTGGAAACGTACACATCCTATCCCGTCCTTTAAACCAATTTGCTTCTACTCATCCTTTACAAAACTATTGTGCTGCTTTGAATACTATTGATAACCAGCCATGTACAACAAACACACGTTTACACAAACACACTGTCGTTATCTTGGTAATTTAGCTGCCCGCGCCATTGTCCCACAGTCCCATGTGGACAATAGTAGCCAGTAGCAACCATGCTGCCATGTGTCTTCACTGTCAGGGGAAAACAGAAGGATGAGAAATTTAGACAGATTCCCAATCATTGACCAGATGACAACAGGAAAGTGGGGAACTGACCCAACGTACAACATCAGATGTTGTTGTTGCTCTCCTTTATAATATAGTTGGAAATTATCTCAATATTCTTTGAACCATTTTATTGTCCAGTCACAGACAGGAAACACTCTCTACTTGAAGAGAAAATAGGTCATCTGCAATGGTCTACTGGACACCCACCCAACCACACACACACACACACACACACACACAAAACACAAAACACACACACACACACACACACACACACTGCAATTCTGGTGACCCATTTCACCATTTGATGTTGATGATGTTATCGCAGAGTTGCAAGACAGCACAGAGACAAAAAACACCACACATCTGTATACCTCCAATATTATGAATATTTATACTGTATATATAATGTATTATGGATGGTAAATACAACAATAATTAACTAGCAAAAACTCCTTAAGATAAATTATTTGAAAATCTGTGTTGGTGAATTGTAAACTAATTTTAGTTAATCTTTCTCTTTGGTTTTATCGAGTTTTAGCGATGAAGCAAATGCTATTATTTCTACATGTATTCAGTTTAATATTAAAATGAATCTGCTTCTTGTTTTTAACCAGAGTTCACTGTAATTCAAATGAATGGGTGTCCATATGGTTGGTAAAGCTAGTCGACCTGCTGATGTCTGGGTGGAGATTTGTAGTAAATCCACCAGGGAGGACTATTTTCAATGCTGGGGCAACTGAGGGCAGCTGAAGGACACACACAGATATGCATACACTGACAGACACCTGCACAGAAGCCTTAGAATGTAGCCATTGCCATATGCTAAACAGTCCCCAGGCTCCCCTCACCACAGACAACATGACATTCTGGCTTTCATATTGCCAACACTGTTACTCCCACTTGCATCTGTACGAGTCATACTGGAGAATAGATCCAGACATGAAATGAATATTGAAAGAAAACATTAATTTAATTGTATAACGCCAGGCTCTGGATATCTAGTCTTTATTTAGCATCAGCACTATTTGCAAATTTCCTTTTCCCTGACACATTTATTTAATTTTCATAGCTGAATATTATGTGAACTATAGCTGGTTTAATTCATATCACTGGCAGTTCTACAGCCATATATTTCATATGTCATGCACATGATCCAAAGCAATTTTATCCACTTTTAATTTCCAATGTATAAAGCTCAGCCTGCCTGAACTATAGAAGCCTTTTTTTTCTTGTTCAGTAAATTCTGATGGTATCTTCCCGCCCGTCTTACATTAAAACAGAGTGTAAAGGATTCACGTTTGTTAAAATTTAAGTAGAAACTAACAGGTAAAGTCGTAAAATGAGAGTGTAAAATGAGCATAAAACCAGTTCTCTGGGTAAAGGTACCTCGGAATATCCATCGGAGACCATTTTACAACTATCATTTCACCACACGGCAAAACAGAGCACCTTACCTCATTAAATCACAGCAACCCAAATATTTCACATGTATCTCATTACTTTTCACCTTGAGAGTGAACATCACTCCATGAATCTCTGACAGAGATAGGAAGGTCAGAATCTATTTGATAAGGTCTGGCAATTCCTCTGTGTGGTATATGCCTATGGTGGCTAATAGGATTCCACTACATGCCGCTGAGGGTAAAATGAGAGGCAATTTGATCAAGGTTTTGTATCACAAAATGATAATCACATTCACAGCTCCATACCAATGTTGCAGCCTATTCAATTTTCAGCGTTGTGAATTCAAATTAGACCCATCTCGTTTGATGCTCGGTTATGTTCCCCAGTGATGTTCCTAACCTTCCTCCATCTGCTTTTTTTTTTCTTGTGAAGGAAAACAGACAACAAAGCAAACTCAAACACTAAACCCAGAATGGAAGCTACTTTAGAAGAAAACATTCACTTTCATCTAAAAGAACTTATGTGAATAGTCATTTGTTTGTTTGTTGGAGACAACCGCCACTAGGTGGTTTCCAGTAGGATGGAAAGAAGTGACGTGTGTTATCTGAGGAGACAGGGGTTGGCTGCATATCTCCACCTCTGTACTGTCCACACATGGAAAATATATCAGCTCCCCCATTATGGAAGTCTTCCAACATGAACGACCTCATAGGTCTTTTGTCCCTGACCCGACAAGCACCTGAAATAGCATCCCACCGCAGCAGGCGTACCAAACATTCATTGTCTTGGTTACAATAGCTAACACAGAATGTACCACAAGCTATATACCTGTCATTTCCTATGCAATATGATGCTATCTCCTGCTCTGGCTTTTGCTTTGATGCCGATTTTGTCCACAGTATATTGTCTGGAAATATCAGTTGTTCTTTTACTGGATGGATTTTTATACAATCATCATCTAACCGTGCATTGTTTTCTCTCTTGGACTAAGTGCATGCTGGGAAAGTGGCTACACTCGGATTACTCTGGAAAAACTTTACAGACGCCATGTGCAAATGTATTCACAATTACACACCATGTGTGTGCTATGTGCGTATGTCACATGCATGCATCTGTGTGTAACCGTTGAAATGTGTGTGTGTAGGGGGATTGTTGGGGCAGGTGTCTGAGCAGTGGTTGGGGCAGAGCAGCACTAAATCACTCCTCAACTGACACACCTCACCATGGGGTGTCCTGCCATGTGTTACTGTTGAGACAGAGAGAGAGAGAGAGAGAGAGAGAGAGTGGGAGAGAGAGATAGCGCTTGATAAACCAGCATGTTGCTATTTAGCTGTTATGCATGTGCGTATAGAGAGAATGCACCTCGACATGGTTTGCCCTTGGAAGTGTGTGTTATTACTCCATAGGTGTGTGTAACTACTCTTTCCTGCAAGTGAAAGTATAATTGTGTGTAGTGTGACAGACCAGCGCAGGTGAACTACAGACAGGGCCAGACATCCTGGCACTATCCAAGTACACATCAAGACTCTCGCCTTACCTCCCTCCTTTACAGCTCCTCACCGGCTCCTCCATTACCCGCTCATCTTCAGCTGCTGTACTGTCATACACACATAATACATCGTATGTGAATACATCATATTCACCTGGGTCCATTCAAAACAAACTCAGTGGACTAATCTTAGAACACACACACACACGCACAACAATGCTGTGGAGATCCATTAGTGCTGTGTGCAACAACACACCAGAGACCAATTAGGAATAAGAAAAATTACAACGGCAAGGGATGTTAAATATATGTAGACTATTTATGATGAGAGACACTCGGGAGTAAATATTACACAAAAGAGCTGCAATGTAAATATAGCTACTATGTAGCTAACAACCAGTCACCAGGGTCATCACTGGGTCAACTCTGCTATATTGCACATACAGACAATATGCAAAGAGATATACAAGTTGTAACATCTGAAATAGATTCAATAAATTCATACAAAAAACAACAAACATGAAACCCTATCAAATTCTGGAGTTCCCTTTGCTATGGAGCAACTCAGTGACTTTGTAAATTCTCATTTCTGTGACTTTGTGCCCTCAGGGTGCAATAGAGTCAGTGTTTGGTAGTGTTGGGGTTGGTGTGCTTGTAGAAGTGCAGGTTCAGCAAAAGTGTACGGCACCCTGTGGGGTTGACATTAGTGTGAGCTGGTGCAGCGCTGGTGCTCACAGGTTCTACTCATCATCCCCCCAAGACAGTTCTCACAGGTTTCAACGGATGTGCTGTTCTGTGCCAATACAGTGTGATAACATGCTTTCTGACACACACACACACACATACATACTGATATATTCAAGCACCTCACTTATTGCCATGTCTTTTTTTTTTTTATTGTCCTTGGCTCTTGTAAAGCAGGATATGGGTCTGTGTGAACACTATTATCGGAGTTAGTCACACTGTTGGAGCTATTATTGCCACCACAGTATATCCATACCCATCCCCCCCCACACACACACACACATACACACATCGTTTTCAAGTTGATGTCAGTCTTTAGTATTCAGACACTGACCAGTCTATGTCGTCCTGACCACAGCTTGTGAAACGGAACTGAACACTCTGTAAAACCCGCAATGAAAATCTCCTCACCCCATCTTAAAATGCAAGTAAGTTCGGGTTAGTGTCCTACTATGACTTACATACTGTTTCCGACGTTTTAATAGCACAGAGAAAGGGCACACAATTTCCAGTTTGATTTAAAAATAACAGCAATAATAGTGATAATAAGCTAATAAGGTACAAGAAACTAAAGGAAAATAGGAAAAAGGAAAGAGGCCAACTCTTCCTTTCCCACAGTCTACAAAAGGATGAAAGGCCGACTGGCCGACTGACCACAAGAACAAGACACCAGCAAAACCAAATCAATTTACTCTCACTGGAGAAAAGTCGCCATTGTTTTCATTGGTTGCCGTTATTGTTGCTTAATTTTATGAGGAATGGCGAGGGCAAAGAGGGCTCTCAGTGCTGTCATTCATCACGGCAGAATGTGGACATTCATCACAGGGTTCCTAAAGAATCCAGTAAAGAATGAGCTGCCATGGCCCATTTAAGCTCCAGCCACAATTCCAGTGCTTTTGTGTGTTATTTTAGTCTTAAGCGGCATTATTAAGAAGCCATGTATATTGTTTCGTTTTATTTCAGAAATTATTCGCAATTAGCGTAATGGCGCATATTTGGAAAAACACAAAGCTGACTGGACAGTCTTTCTCTCCCACACACACACATACACACACACACATTGGTGTGCCCCCTTAATACCGGGGCCAGTGACAGGCTGAAAGGCGAGAGTGATGGATGGGCAGGGCCTAATCACCTTTAATCAGCTCCGTCCTTGAATAATGATGAACAGCCTTTTCTACACACTCAAAATGCAGACAGAGCGAGAAGCTTTGAGAAAAGATGTCGGCCACAAACTCTTTGTTGAATTCATTCACCGTGGCAGATGCTGTCCCTCCTCCTCTGCTTATGTTCTATGCATCCACTTTGCCGCTGCAGCAGATTTCCCCTCGTACAATCTATAGTACTCGCAACAATGTTTTCTGCTTGGTTCACACGTCCTAATCCACATATGTTTACCTGCAGCGACAACAGACAGTGTCCTGATTTAGCTTTGCAGATGCTGAAATGTAAAAGCTGACTATTTCCTGTGTGACTGCCTTTTCAACACTGCACGAATGAAAAGCATGCTGCCGTTTAAAAAAAAGAAGTTTACGCTGAAGGCCAAAAATTAACTAGACTGCTTCAGCTACAGTAAATCTACTGAAAATAAAGTACAAAACTTATAACCTGCACAGGACATATAAAATGCATGAAAGAGAACCCAACATATAACACATTCATCTCATATACATATATATGTATACATATAACCTGAGAGAAGAGTAAGCCCCAGTGGCCTCATCCTCACAACTGCTCCCTCTCTCCAATCAACCACCCCGGGCTTGGTGTGGTTGACAGGCAGCTGAGGGGCAGTGCTCCCAGGGAGGCCAAGGGCTGATGTGTGTGGGGGGCCTGGCAGGACGGCTGAGCCCCAGGACAATGCCATTACAGTGGGGATGAGGACTGCATGAATGACCTGAGGAAATCATGGGGCTACCAGGAATGTTCTCCCGCTGGGTGCACACATGCTATTTCACTCTGCAGCAGGGCGATAACCCTCACTCTCACCAACAACAGTCACCCAGAACAGTCCATCATTAAAAAAAGAGACACCTGGTCAAGGGTTCTCCTTGTATTAAAACGCAAAATGTAACATGATTACATGTATTCAAAAATATGAATGCTGCTCATAATGAGTTCGTGATCTCTCCTTAGTCCACTGAGTATGTGCACACTGGCTCTCACTCACTCTTTAAATTTCATTTCTGACGACACTGCTTAAAACTTCTCTCTCTCTCTCACGATGAAAGAATTTAGCGCAACGGACGATACACAAACACACCATAGAAGCTAGTTTTATATTCTTTATCCTCATCTCTCCATGTAGACTTCCATTTGACAATAGCATGGCTTCTTTGAGAGGCCTCCCATTGAGGGGGCCCTGAGCTCTATGAAACCTTGTGGCCCCATGATTTAAGCCTCAAAGAAGCCAACAGGAGAATATTACAACCCCATAACCCCAACCCCATATACACGCCTGTAGTGTTAGTTACATACTCTTCATCAGCAGCAGCCACAGGTTACTATAGTTCACTAGCTGACAATAGTCTTGAGGGCCAAAAAAAGCCTTGAACCTCAACCTGCTGTGGTTGTAAGGATAACATGATCACCAACGGGTCATGGATACTAATACCTGCATGGTAAAGGACAGCAGCATTGTGATTTGCTGTTACATTTGATCAAATGAAGTCAAGAAGCACTGCTTAATCACACATTTTCGTGTCATCAGTCAATCATATGATGGCATATGAATAATACAAACCTTAAGTTAAGTTGACCAACTCCTTTTTTCCTCCAGTGAAAAGACCAGTTTACTGCTCAGAGCTGAATGTTGTACGATTTCAGATACTCAGCATGTTATAGCACGAGGTGAAAAAACATCCAGTGTGATTGTCACCTCATGTTAGTAGCACATGAGGTGGCAGTCACATTGCAACACATCTGATGTGAGAAGGTTTGAGAAATTGCATTTTGCAACCTTGTGAAAAAGACAAAAATCCGATATATACGTGGTAACTTTGTGTCGGCTGCCTTTGACTTTCACTGGCGTATCCTATATCACCATATTTCTATGCTATTACATTGCATGCAGATGCAATTTGGTTCCCCCTCATTCCTGTATAGACAATTAGTTTTTATTTCTGTTCTACAATATCAAACAGACAGGCTATATTATATTCCAAATACATTGGACTGATGCAAACACTGTCCAATATTTACCATATGTTGAAATCTGGTGCAATTAACGGAAAGTGATGTGGTAAGCTCCGTCTAATTGAACTGGGTTCCTCATCTTTCCCATGCACTGGAAGTGTCTGTCGTGCCAGTAAAACCCTTCTTCTCTCTCCTTATTGTTTTTATAGGCCCGTAAATAGCCCAGGCTAAATTAATGAGGCCACAGAGACGGTGATGGAGGGGTGAGGGGATAAAGGAATGGAAAGATGAAGGAAATGATAGATGGCATCATTATATCGCAGGACATCTCACTTAACAGATCTGTTGGCTTTGGAAGTTGCATGTTTAAGCATGTGCCAATTCCAGCCCCCCCGCTCTCCTTGCATGTACAAACACACACATCTACATGAACACACTTAGTTGTACAGGCGTAGAGGGGCGAACAAAGCACTCACGCTCACATGTGCACTCGCTAGACAAAGACACGCACGAGCATGCACACCGACAGATGGACCGGATTCTGTATAAACAAACACACACACGTTCAAGTGGCCTACAAACACACTCACACATACAAAAACCTTTTTGAGCGTAAATCACACACACAGACACACACACACACACACACACACACATAATTAGCTCAACTGCAGCTATGAGAAATAAAGATAGAGCCCATTCTTTCCCCACCTGGGGACAATTTACCGAGTGTCTCAGTTAAGCTGAGCACACTGGTAATTAACACCGCGTCCCAGTCAGTTAGCCAGCTGATAGCAGAACTCTGCATTATAGCATTGTTTTAAAAGAAAGACTTTTACACAGCCTATTTTCAACAAGCCTGAATGAGACATCCTTCACAGTGGCATTCAACACACTTGAAGGAGAAACTCAAAATTTATATGAAGTGAAAGACTAATGACTGCTAAACTGGGACAGATTTAAAATGTGCTACGCTGAACAACTGTTCAGCTCCCTGTGGACCCAAAGACATCATTTCTATTCTATATATCCAGATCCAGATCTAATGTAAACTGACTACTTATATAAAATCATTTATTTTAGACTTGGCATCAATTCACTAACTTTGGTTGGTTTGAACAGCACTCAGTGATGTGCTGTGATGGAGGGGTGGGCTGTTTGCTTCATTATTAAAAGGTGTGTACGCCTCAGGGTAACGCATGGCATTGTAATTAACACCATAGTTTGCTGACGATGGAAAGCGGTGCGATCAATCAGCGATCAGGCAGCCATGTCTCTCAGCTCCTACATTTCTGCATGTGTGTTAGTGGGGTGTATGTGTCACTCAGCATGACATTAGCATGGTTAAGTGCATGCAGATGGCAGACAGAGTCAGTAACCTTTCAGGAGCCATTTAGATGTAAATTAATGGATTAATTGGCAAAAGCTCATCAGAGTTGGAGTGTCATCAATACCCCACATCTCAATTACCCCTGGTTCTGAGCTGTCACCCCCAACCCATCGACCCCACATGCAGGAGTCTGTGGTGAGCAATTCACCAAACTTAACCCTTGGTTTGTGTAATTTAATAGACATTGTTGATGTTTTAACACACTGATGTAATGTGATTCTTTGTGGTACACTCTTGGTAGTAATCTTAGAGTACATAAGCTCAATTTTGCTGATCACAAGTTTTAATTATACTTATTCATGATATGGTCATAGCTGTATTGGACCAGGACTTTCATTAAACTGGAGTTCTTCTGCAAAAATTCTGAAAGTGTTTCTTATCTCCAAAAGTACCCAACAAAAACAAAAAGTACCCTACAGATATTCCATGTGTGTATTGTGTCGTGACGAAATACAAAAATCATATCAGGTGCGGGTGGAGGTGAGAAACCGAGGATAGCAGGGTATCATGCAGGAGTCAGTGTGGAGGTCTTGCATTAATCAGTTAGATTTCTCTAACATTTCTAGGGGCTGTGCACTTTGGCATCTCCTCCCACCGCTGAAATTGAACATTTCATCGCAAAAGACTAGCAGAGCAGAAGAAATGGAAAAATTGGTCGGTTGTATCACTAAGCGTGGGCTGTGCTACCTTCACCTTGACAAATGTTTGGTGCCATCCATTTTAACCGGGAGAGATGAAGGGAAATGAATCGGAGGAGGTGGGAAATCTGTGGATGATGAGTACAGTAATCGTGTTGGACACTGCTGTTTGCCATTTTTCTCTGCTCATCTTCATACTGCTTCTGCCGTTGCATGCATATTAGTGTGTGTGTGTGTGTGTGTGTGTGTGTGTGTGTGTGTGAGAGAGAGAGAGAGAGAGAGAGAGAAAGAGAGAGAGAGAGAGAGGGATCGATGGAATATGTGCGTGTGTGTGTGTAATTTGTAAGAAAGGTCAATGCTCATCTCTGCAGTATCCCACAACCTTTAAAGGTTGAATCTTTTGTCCTGGTATAAGTGACACTTAATTCCAGAGGAGACTTGGAAAAAGACAGATGGGCAGGGATGCTTCCAGTTTGTTCAACTTCCAGTTTGTTCAAACAACCTGTTGACATTGGTGTTACGGACAGTGCAAAGTGACTGGGACAGTGTCGAGCTCCTGCACAGCAATGTACGGAGTTACTATGTGTATGTAGATGTCCAACTTTTAATAGTCATTAATAAACAATAGATCTACATTATAAGGGCCAACATGGCCCATGGGTGTTCAGACAGACACAAGTGCATTTGCTTTTTAAAAAATAACAGATAGTTGATAGTTGTGTCATGACATGTCACTGACATGGTCAATGAAAAACACCCAACACAAAAAAACCCCCCAAAAAAAGCCCAAATGTACACACAGCTGCAGACCTACAAGGTTGCCCGGCTCAGTTTAGCGTTGCAGTCTTCATGCTCGGTTGCTCTGAGCATGCTCTGTTGTGTTTGGCATTCAGGATGCAGGGACAGCAAAATGCCTGATCAGTGAGGCCTGACTGCTGTTAATCAGCATACCCAAACTAACACACACACACACATGCATACGCAAGAGAAGTGCAGATGCACACATTCACACACATCCACACACTTGAGGGCATCTCATTCTGTATGTCACCATTTCGGAGACAACAGGCCATCGCTGATGGTAAAATGTCATCCCTCTTCTTGCTTCATGGGCATGGAGAGAGGATGGATAGAGTGTGCAGTAAATGATTTCAGGGACCTTTTCCTGTCTCATGGAGTCTCAGTCTATAGATCATGTAAAAAAGGACTGTCTGCAATGTCACTGACTTTTCAACAGGGCCACAAGCTGAGAAATAACTTGACCTGAGTTACTACAGTTTGTGCACATGCACACAAGGGTGAAGTGAGTCCAACTGCACTGGATTTTTTTTTTTTCACTATTGAAGCACATACAGTTCTGCTTCATTCATGGAAAATCCCTTTTTTTATTTTTCATCTCCACCAAAATCCAAAATTGACCTGCAGTCCCTACAGTCCATCCCTTATCTGTTCCATGAATAAATGATGTACATCCTATTCTGAAAGTGATGTCATAATCAATAAAAATACAAGGAGGCTGTTTATGGGAAATAAAAATGGACTGAATAAGGTATCGGACGTAAATTCCTGTATTAAATGCAGTTCTAAATTGTGTGTGTGTGTGTGTGTGTGTGTGTGTGTGTGTTAAAGAGCACTTGGTTCCTGCTGGAATAAGCACTTTGTCTTCCTGTCCTCACCTCCACTCACTTTCGGTTTGCTAACGACCTGTACATATTGACAGACATGTCTCTCACACTTACGTCATGCACTCATTCCCTCTGTCTGTCTGTCTCTGTCGCGCTCGAACAAACACACACGAGCAAAGACAGGTCCCGGAGGGGCTGTGATGCCCCACTTCCTGCACACCTGATTAAGATGGAGGACACAAAGCATGAAAACACCAAGGTTCCCATTGCAAGGTCAACAAGCTGACAAAGAGCAGACACAAACAACAACAAAAGCAAGGGCAGAAACACATTCAGACACAAAAGCAGGTGACCGTTAACCATACAAAATGTTTGTTTCTTTGTTCAAGCAACCAATATATATATATATATAATACAATATATTACTGTGAAATGACTTATCAGGCTATTACTGGGTCTATACAAACTGTAATGAATTAGCATCACCAACATGTAGGTCAGTTGGTCAAAAGCAAGGTATATATATATATATATATATATATTCTATCACTTTTCATTCAGTCATCATGTTACTCTGCCAATTTGTGGCAGAGTAACAGACTGGTGCTGAGAAAGTGCAAAAAAATGACTGTGAACTTTATGTGGTGACAAAGCTCTCTGACACTCGACTGCAGTTCTTCTAACATGTCATTATATCAGTGGGAAGTGTCTATGGCTAAGACTTAACTGCAGCTTTGCCACGAGATTTGCATGCTGTGCCTTAGTCTCCAAAGTGTTGGAAGAGACTTGGCTGTCTTTGCGTGGCTGTCATGAAGGAGCGCAGTGTTTGTTGAAATGAAAAGGTTGTTACACTGACATCTGTGATGTAGCAACACGGCGAGATCAGACAGCTGCTGGAAGACAGACATTTATGCGGCGACGCTTGGGTGTTTCAAACTGAAGAGACACCGAGAGGCCTCTCTTTACTGAACGCATCCCAGCTGCACAGTGTGATGATGCGTCTGACAACTGCTCACGGGTGCACAATGCATGCCTACAGGATGTGTTTGTATAAGTGAGACACTTGACAGTTTCCTTGATGTGAATGAGGTTGCAGCTGAGGGCACCGCCACATCTTCAGCACCAAGGATAGCAGACATCACTCCAAACAGGTGTATAGTCGAGCGTGGATACCCAACCCGAGCCTGTTCTGGCCTTAATGCCTCTTAGTCATGGATCAGTTTAATTTAAGGGCTAGATTCCAAATTATGATTTGATATCAATAGTGATACTGGTGTAATGATAGGCACTTAGGGTATAACTGCTGACTCACATTTCTGTGAACATCAGAACCATGCACATGAGAGACATTAGCGATCGTATATAAGACACTAATTAAACACTAATTATGGTAAAACATAGTGGTGATTAAAAATCAAACAATAGCTAATGAGTTTATGGATTATTGGAGCATTTGAGAACAATGCACAAAAGAAAAAGAATTTGTGTAGCACGAATATGCAAGGATTTTAAGCTGATGTTGGTAACACAATTTTACGAGATAGGCATTCTGCACTAAGAGGTATTCATCAGGAGTTTGTATCCCTGTGACAGTACACCCCCCCCACACACACACACACACACACACACACTCCCATTCTGCCCCTTCCTGCTGCCTCCTTCCCCCTTCAGCTTCCTCCCGCTCATCTATCAGGAATGATGGAGTGACTGCCCAGGTTTACTCCTCCATGTCCCTCCCCCGTTACATTGCATGTGTATCCAAACATCCACTGAGTCTGTCAAACAGGACATTTCCTGCTGTGTCCATCCCCTCTGTCCTTGTCTTTCCACTGACACACACACACAAACTAGCAATGTCAGAAGTTCCACAGTGATCATCCATCATCAGTGCTGAGCCACACCTGTAGGCTGAAAGTGGTCACGAACAACAACACACACAAGTGCATCTGTGTATAAAATGTTTTTTTTTCATTTGCTCCTTTTATAGGTACCCCAAGTCTCTCTGTACAATACATACACACACACCAACACAATCCTACACACATGCACAAACACTCATACAGACTAACCACTGTGAAGTAGCCTCTTTAACAAATAAACACTCCATGTCCATGTCCCAGTTTTAGGCCTGCTTGGTTGTACGTACGTGTGTGTGTGGTCTTGTTATTACTTATGTTGTGGGTACCTAAGTAGTTTGCACACTATGTGGATGAAAGGCAAGTTCTCATAACACAACCCATTACATTTTACAGTAATTTCTTTCAGGTAAGGCTACATTACCTTGAGGGTAGTTAAGGTAAAAGGTGAGAGAAGGTCTCCAGGAAATATATACCTTCCTGTAATATCCACTGATGTCATACAGATATAAACGTGTACTGTATTTGTGTCCATGGGGGGCGGGTGGGGGGGGTCTGTGTGAGTGTGCTATCCGGGCATGCAAGGCCAAGGAGGCGGAGGTAACCAAGGATACAGGAAAGACTTGTGCGTTTGTGGTGACACTGCCTGTTGACTTTTCTCTTTATGGACCATCCATTGCAGGTTGGGGGGGGGCGGGGATGGCTGTCATCCTGGGGCCTTGGTGCTATTGGGACTTCAAAGCTGTTGGTAACCATAGGCTCAGGAATTCAACTTAACACACAATGGCAAATACATAATGATCACTGATTTATACACACATACATACACATCCAACGCATTAGTACTGTATACGAGTGCCCACTGAGATACAGTAGTAGACAAAGACATATCAGTCTTTGTGTAACACACACACACACACAAAGATAAATACACATGTAGATGTGTATTCACTATATGAGCATACAAGATCTTTTCTGAGTTTCCATATTTAATTAGAAGTTTTTGCCTTTGGACTAAAGCCAAATTATACCTCTGATTAATGCTATTCTCTCTCTCTCTCTCTCTCTCTCTCTTTCCCTACCTCCAGTCAGACATCATATTTCCCTCCTGGCTGCAGTGTTGTGTAGTTGAATAAGTACAATCGCTTTGGGCCTCTCAGCATGCTTTAATTAGCCACGTTTTATTTCGTGAGATCCTCATAAAATCAAACTGCACTGGAGGGTGCCCCCCCCTCCCCTCCTTCCCCCTCCAAAACACAGTGAAGTCATGTTGTACGTTATTGTACGTTGTGTGAGTCCATGTATACTACTTTCCACATCTACGGCCACAACACAGTTATTACAGGTGAATAAAAGAGAATAATCAGAGTGATCTCTGACGAAAACCCCTAAAGAGACCCCAGAAATATCAGCTGACAAATTCCTCTGGTGTGGGTGCTTGTGTTTTGCATATTGTGATGTTTTCAAAATTTTAATACACTGTCGTATTAACACTGCAAATGAAGACCTTTCACAGTGACGCACTCTGTATTGCAGCTCCAGAATGGCTTAATACCAGACAGCACACAGCCAAAGGGCTGCTGCAGAGAGAGAGAGCCTCACACTAAGCTAAACTGACAAGAGAGGAGGAGACTGATGCAACGGGAGTCCAGTGTTAGAGCAGAACCATCTACAGTATAACACTTAACATTCACCCAAACAAACACACACAAACACACACACACACACAGGTCAGCACCAACCGATTCCCTGGAACGGTTTTGAAAATGCGTGGCAGAAATATGTGAGAAAGACCTGCTCTCCGAATAACTATAAAGGTGCCCAACAGTAACAGGCTATTGTTACACACGTCCATACTGCGCGGCACCCATTGTGATTGTGTGCAGGGTGCAGCTGGGACCAGGAACAATGGCTTTAGGATGCAGTCGGCTGGATAAATAAGGGCTACACTACAGAAAAACACATGCACAGGACTCGCAGACACATTTCTGGCAGGAAAGGAAGACAAAAACAAGGCAGTGATGCACTGTGTAATAGCCTTTTGATAGATTAAAATTATGTCGTTGCAATTTTGGTTTGGTGGTGTAGTGGGTGTGTGTTTGTGTGTCGGCCTCTCACTCTGTTTGTGCACATGCATTTGCGTGGAGCTGACATGATCTTGTGGAGAGACGGGCAGTTATATAATGGCCAACACAAACAAACAGAATCCTTCCAAGGGACCAGTGGGGAGCCGACAGCCCCATGAATTCACAGCGCTCGGCCTCAACAGTCTGGCAGAAAAAATATACAAGAAAACAGCGAAAACAATATGAGCGATGGAAAAAATAAGGAGGAAATGAAAGCACAACTGTGGGACTTCCACAGGGTCGCTGAGACTCTTATGCCCTTTGAAACAAAAACACACACAAAACAAAAATGAGTTGCACTAATGCTGATAATCCTCATTGTTTTTAATCACAATCATAAATTCTCTCTCGACCACATACACTATATGTTGCTATATTATTTACGTGGCATTTTGGATCCTGTAAAAACATTATAACTGTAAAATAGAAAAACATCCATGTCCAGCTCACATACTTTTACCATCCAAGAGTTGCACTGCTGAACAGCACAACTGCTTTTTAATAAACGTCATCCAGCATGAATGGGTTTCTGATAAGATCCAACGAGACTCAAAACAAACAAAAGCACATCTAACAGAAACAGAGCAATGCGATCATCCCATTGGAGTCCTCTGTGATGAAAGCCCAATATTCACTGGTATTTTAGCTTTGGTTTGGCTTGACCGCACAATTATGTGTGTTCCTTTTGGCAAGCTAAACGCTAAGCGAGTTCCTCCTGCAGCCACATTCTCCTCCGTTCTGCATCGGCCCCGTAGACCAGCAAACCAGTGCAACAAGATGAATTAAAGATCGAGATTAAGTGGTGGGATTCTTTCCTGAAGCTGAGCGGAGCTTTTCATAAAATCAAACAAGAAGTTGTGTGCGTCTGAGGACTAACTGCAGGAATTGGATGGGTCAGGTTAATGCAGATTGCGTGACAGTCAGTGAAAGATGTATAATGTCAGTCCTCTGCGTCTGCTCGAAAGCCAAGCATGTCTGTGCATGAGGGCAGCAGCTAAATCACTTAAGCGAGAGAGTGGAGAGTGATAGAAACCATTCGACATGAGATGGGCGACGGGCTTTGAACCAGCAGCCAAGACATGCAGCCACTGGGGAGAGCGGAGAGAAGGGGAAGCGGTGGAGGAAGTAAACAAGTCGAAAAAGCCACTGTTATGTGGAAACACAGAGGTCCTCATCAGTCATCTAAAGCAAATCATCTCAGAACATGGATCATCAGAACAACATGACTGGGCTTTCTGTTTGACCTTCAAGTCTTTTGCTTCCACTTTATTGAATATGATGAAGAAAACAAAGGAGACCAAACTCGGGCTGCAGCATTCGGGTCCATGCATCACTGTGTACAGATTTACTACCTATGTGTAATTATAATAAGCATTATGGTGCCGGCAAGTTTGAGGATTGTGTGTCTCGATAAATCTAGCAAGAATGCAAACCTGGGTCTCGCCTAGAACGTGCTATACAACAGCTGCTTACATTTGCAAAACACACACACACACAGAGAGAGAGAGAGAGAGAGAGAGACTGGACAGGCAGAAATCCGTTTGCTGTTTTAGGATCAAATTATGGTTGCAGGAATTTCACACTGATGGCAGATAGGAGTGAGTTCACCTGCTGCAGTCTGTTCTAATGACAGATGAAAGACTGACTTAGCCAGATTAGATCTGGCCTCACATTCTCTGTGGAAAGGCCGAAGCCTGCTCACAAAACATACAGTAATCCTGACGATGACTGACGCGTGAATTCACTGCGTGCTGTGTGAAGAACCCCCACCCCACCCCCCCACCCCCCCTCTCTCCCCCGACAAAAGATCCGACGGCATCGTCTGCTCTGACTGGGCTGATGAAATATCAAAATATGTTCACAGCGACATACACTGGGTCCTGTGAACTATCCATTGACACATATATATAATACCCATCACCCCCCCCCACACACACACACACACACACACACCCTCCTGTGATGGCAGCTCACAAATGTCGACCCATTGCCCACGTGAAAGTCAGACAGAACTTGTGGGCTTGTTCTGTCGGCGCCAGTGGAAAAAGAATAACACTTCCTGGTACACAAACACATTCGCGCACACGTACATGTACACACAAGTACACAATCCAGCAGGATAATGACAGATACGAGTGTAGTGTATTCTATTAAAGCCTTTAAACACACTTTGGAGTCTGTATAGGCTCTTTCTCTCTCTCTCACACACACTCACACACACACACACACACACACACACTAGCTAAGTGGCGGATGCTGCATAAAGGCTTCTTGTCAAAGAAAAGCAAAACATGAAAAATTCAGGGAAGGTGCTCCATCCACATTTGCGTCTGGCTTTAACAGCACTCCATCCCAACACCTCGCTCCACACGCTGCATCTTAACTACACCGACGTGCCGCTGCCTGCCAGCACGCTTAATCACTTGAATATTCATTTGTGCTTCTAGATTCATTTGAATACATTTGTTTGTTTAAGTGAAACAACAAACATAATCATTATTCCTCAGGACGCCAGGGAGTCAGTGAGGCGGCTCCAAGAACGACACTTTAATTTGAATACAACTCATTCGAACTGAAATGTGTCCAATTATAAAATGTGTTGTTTTTTTCTCCCCAAATCCTGCTCGTTGAATAATTAGTCACCAGCAGCCAAAAGTCTTGTGAATGAAGTCAAGTGAGGGCCGAGCTGAATGCACTGTGGGTTTAGTGAGACCCTGTGTGTGGGTCTGCGACATGTCGCCACTAGAGAAACCCCGGTTTAGACATCTGTGTCTATCTGTTGTAGCTGCCTGTTACAGCGTCAATATGTTTTCATCTTTCTCACTCTCTGTCTGTACGCTGACCTAACCCCATGCAGTCATCTATCTGTTAACATAGCGGGCCTGCAGAGCAGCCTGCGAGCTGGGGCCCCCAACGGCTGCACACGGGGACTGTGAGGGCCTGTTGGTGCAGCTGTCTCATTCCAGGGTAACATAAGACCTTATTAGAGTCCATTAGACCTCTCTGAAACTAATAAGAGATTGTCAAATACATCCAAACATTCACACAATTCACAGAGAGCCAGGAAGTGAAGGGAGGGTGGATGGGACGGGGACAGGGGTCTGCCATTTGTCTACATAATGTCCCCGTCTTGTATGTACAACTTTTCTTTTTTTAATTTAGGAGGGGAGGTGGGGGGGTCTGGAAAAATCTGTGGGCTGAAAGTGCCGACATGTTTTATTAATGAACTGTGTAAAATGCTACCGAGTAATAGTTTATTATGTGGATATTTGACAGGTCCAGTTAGGAGGAGTATTATACTTGGGGAAAGGACAAGGAAGTCGATGATGATGGAGCCTGGCTGTTCTTTTTGTTTACATATAATTTCCCCCTGAACTATTTACATTCTGTACATACAAGGTTTCCAACTGACAGCTGCCACCAGGTCTCTCCCTGCATCTGGACAGTGAGACAGTCTCATCTGGAGTAAGCGGCTCCAGAAAAAGCTCTCCCCTTGACCCCGGCAGCAGGGGCTTGACCTAGGAGACAAGCTTTGATCTTTAATTAACACTGGGCATTGCCGATGAACGAGAAAGCGTTTAGGAGCAGCTACATACGAAAAAACGCAGTTTGAAATCGGTGTCGCTGTGAAACAGCCGGAGTGCGGAGGTTGCTGCTTTTTAAACGGAGAAAACGCGAGCGCTTGTGGAGCCGAGTGGACCACAGCATCCTGCCACAACAAAGAGAGAGTGGAGTTTCACGGCACATGCAGCTGGTTCTTACGTCTCCTGTGCCAAAGCCACTGGGAGCGATTTTGTCTTTGACGTGATCAAAAAAAAAAGATCTAAATAAACACAAACCAGAGGAGCGTGAAGTAACCAAAAACACACTCCATCTATTCCATCATCTTATGCAGCATGGCATGTAAACAGTGCTATTTCCACTCAAAACGCATCAGCATCACACACCACACAAAAAAAAAGTATTCAGTTCATTCATTAAGTTGCATATAAGATGTGAATGTGTGTTATTTTCTGTTATATGTAAGATATGTGAACTCCATTATCAAGAAAATGATCTGAATGTGTTAAATCAACACTGATGTGTCATGGCTGTGCATATATGCACTTGTTTCACTGTTTCCTTTTTCCCTTCCTGTCCAACTCTTTTCCTCTCTTCCTGTTCCCACCCCCTCCCCTACCTGTGTGGGCGGCAGAGCAACACACCTGAGCACAATCAACCAATCACCAGCACACAGCTGAAATACTCCTGTCTTCCAGCCACTTCTCAAACCAAACCAACAACACACACACATATCTATGATCCCAGAGGAGACATGCTTTTGGGGAGTTTATAGTGTTTTTAAAACAGATGTGACTTGACTTTAAACCTCTGAACTCACCGGTTGCTTTATTTCTAAAGGGGATTCAAAAGTTGTCAAAGACAAATCTTTTATCTGCTGTTTTTTTTTTTTTTTTGAAGTGTAGGTGAAATGATGTGGGGAGAAATGAGAGCAATCAAAGAACAAATAAAATCTGTCTGCAGGCAAAACCCTGATGGCAAGTAAGGAATTTTTCACCGAGCAGCGTGGCAGTCAATAGATGTAGCACAGTTCCAGCACCTGGGTCCATTCTTCAGTGATTTCAATCACTGTAACATTTGGATCAGTCTCTCAGACAATCAGCTGGCAAAGCCTCAGATCTCCTGTCGAGCAGGCCTGATGATTATGTAGTGGACGGAAAACTTTTTTTAAAAAGTCGGCATTCGGGATGCACTGAAAATTAAAGGCAGCCAGACAAATAGTCTTTGACTTTTTTAAGTGAACAGCAGATTTTGGGGTGAGGCTGAGTATCTCCAGACTCCTGCGTCTGCCCACTCATGTCTCCACTATCACCCACAGCCAACGCCACAGCCATCCCATTATTCACCACGCACTCCAGCCCACTGCTCTCTTCTCCATTATCAGTCACATCCTTGCCTCTCTGGTTAACATCTTCCCATAGCTAATGAGGTGTCACAGAGAAGATTACTACTGAACGACTGACACTGCAGCCTATGGCTCAAAACCCCATGCAGATAACACAGGACACGCATGCATGCACATATAAAGGTACAACTACAGACATTGTGCATAATCGCTCTTTGGGGTTTGTTTGAAGGCAACACACAAACACACACATACACACATAGACATTTTGAAGGATGGACATCTGACATCAAAAATTCTGGGCTGGCAGATATGAAGTGTGAGAGTCTTCACATCAAACACATCACCTCTTCAGCCTGGGCAAACCTTCATATCATATCACACACAATATTTTTTTTTTGAAATAAGGACAGAAATGCAGGCTGTGGTTTCCAGTTAGAAACAAAGGCAAAGGAAACTCATAGAGAAAAGTAGAGAACAGACAGAATGATACAGTGACAGGGTGAGGAACGTTGCTGAGAAATCAAATGTATGGCTGAAATAAGCTCTTACTTTGGCAGGTGTTGCTTCGCTCCTCGTACCCCGGGTTACACAGACACTTCCCAATGGGCACCAGCCACTCCCCCTCTGTGCTGCAGTACATGCGGGGTGGCTCCTCCTCTTTGGAGTGATTGACACATGAGCCTTTGACCTCCACCAGCGACTGTGAGTCCATGGGCACCGTATCGGGGAAGGAGGCCAGATTCCTCACAGTTTGCGGGCACTTCTTAAAGTAAACCCTCACTGAAACCAAAGCTACGCAGGCGCCCACGTCCTGGAACGCCAGGTAGAAGCCCTTCTTGGTCATGGGACCCACTTCGCGCACCTCAGTGTTGAGCTTGAGGATGCGATCGCCCAGGTCCATTTGAGTGAAACTCTCATCAGCAGCGATGGTGTCGATCTTAGAGAACTGGTGCTCCCTGAAGTGGCTGCCCTGGTCGCCATCTGTCTCCAGGTACAGGAGGTTGAAGGTCTCCTTGCAGGTGCCAAGGACCAATGGGATGGAGTTGCAGTCCCTCAGGGTGAACTTCAGCTCCACATAGATCTTCTGGGCTGACCGGCGAGGAATCCAGTTGGTGCGAAGCCAGTTGTTCTGGCTGTACTCCATCACGTTGCAGACCTGGAAGGTCCTGATGGGAGTGTAGTGCTCATCCACTCCACTGATCTCTTCCCACTGGAAAAGATGGAGACAAGGAGAGGTGGGAGAGAGACACAGAGTGAGAGAGACAGAGAGAGAGAGAGAGAACCAAATCCAGGAGAAATAAAGAGGGCAGATTAAAG
>JAFBJQ010000095.1:379763-441357 GCA_016785345.1 Trinectes maculatus
ACAATATATCCAGCAAGCCTTTAGGTTTATAAACAGTTAATTTCTCTTGATTAAATAGAATTAAATATAAATATATTATTCCAGGATGCTTCTTCATGCAGATATGACCCTATAGGGACTATATAATAGGGACTATATATACTATGTGTATATATATATTTGTATGTGTGGGATGAATTTTGGGCATCACAGCATTCAGCATCTCGCCTGTTGCCTCCTCTACTATTTGAAGGTATGCATTTGTGTGGACGTGCAATGTGCACATACTGTCCCTATGTAAAGTCTACCGAGTAAGCTCATTTGTGTGGCTTCCAGTTTCCTATTAGAATATTGCATGTTTGCATTAGTGTCTGCGAATGTGTGTATGTACATGTGGATGGTGTGGATGGTGTGTGTCTGATTGTATGCAGATGTCTGTTGTCGCTGCAGTAATGTCTTATTCCTTTCTGTACTTTCATGTTGACCACAATGATGCAAACTGGGGCTAATGTAAAGTGACTGTGAGAGATGGGCCTGTGCTTTTAGGTTGCATTTTGGGGTCTGAAGTTTATAGAGAATAAACACACACCGAAATTAAAATCAACTGCAGACTTGTATGTCTGTGCGCACGCGTGTGTTTGTGTGTGTGTGTTTCAAATATACTATATCCTATTCCGCAGAAGACGACTCGACATGAGCAAGACTCTGCCAGCGTAAATGAGACCTCCACTTTGCTAGAAGGATCCCACTCGGGAGGATAGCATCTATTACATGGAGTTACCCTCCTCACCCCCATCCATTATACCATAACAGCATAAAAATGAGGTCCTCCAGCCTTGAATCACTTCCCTGGCTTGGGTTAACCAATGATTGTTTTATCTGTCCTTTCGCTTGAGATGGAGGAAGACGCAATGTAGAAAAAAGACAAGTTTAACAAAGAGTGAATGTTTTAAGATCACAACCTCTAAAATCTCTGGATCTGGAAACGGGATTTCTAGCAGCTCTGCAGTAAGCAGCGGCGGCTCCCATTGGGAATGTGCGGAACAGTCTGTGTGTCACCCAGCATAAATAAAGGTCTAAAGTGAGCAGCCACCCCCTTGTTTCTCTCCAGGGGGGTGCAACTCACCTCTCCCTGCCCTCTAATTGATATATAACAACACTAAGACCCTACACCAGTCCTTGTGACCTTTGGCCCCGTCCAGCCCTTGATGGTCACAGCTGGGACACAGTTTGGTGTGACCTTGCCCCTGGTTTCTCTGATCTGTGCTGTAGGTAGGTGCTTTGGCTAAAGGGACAGTAAAATGGACTGTGGTAACATGATCCGCTCACGACATTAAAACTACTGCAACAGGGACAGCTCAGAATCGCAGAGTCAGCATGCCACTTCAGCCACTTCAAAGACACAAGGGTCAATGAGAGTTAAGTTGTTGGACGCGTATCGGTTAACAATGTGTTTAGGCCAAGATTGGATTGGAAGAACGTCCTCTTTTCCCAATAATAGCTTTATTTCTTTGGAGACAGAATGAGTGGTGGGACTTTTTGGTTTCAAGCCACATTTTTTTTCCTTCCTCGCTGAAGTGTGTTTTGGTGATCTCACTCCATAAGTAATTCATTATGGGTAAGGAGGAGAGCCAAATCTACATAATCACAATAATTACAATGGTAACAAGTTCCAAGTTGGAAAAATAAAAGGGCTAATTAAATATATTATACATGATAATCAAAAGCATCTTTAATTTTTAAACAAAAGGTTTCTTTTTTTATTTCTTCATGTTAAAATAGCACATTTGTAAGATTTGCATTGTGGTCAACTGTCCATTACAGCCATACTGCTGGAGTGGATTAGACCTAAAAACTGGAGCGTCCACAAGTATGTGGCCGGCTTACGCTTTGGGTTCCGGAGAGGTCAAAGTGGTCAGTGACACGACAACTGCAGCATATCAGTCAGGGGACATTTCATCAGCCGGTTTTACCAAAGGGAAACCCGAATACACACTCCACACCTCCTCATCTTCCTCACTCCTCCTGCTGTTGAACTGGCCCGTGCCTCGTCATGCTCAACCTCCTTAATGCCTTCACACAAGAACTCATCAACTCCAATTCCTGAAGAATAATGGAGACAGGACAATCTACTGACTGGGTCGATCCAAACACTATAGGATGATGCCAACACTGCTAATCCAGTGTGTTCACAGTCCCATTAGCCTGCTTGTTATGAATTCCGTTATTTATAATATTTTTATTTAAACACAAATCCCCACTAAGCAATAAATCCATAATATTTTGTGTTATTTTTTATAATGATACAATATTTTTCTGTTTGTTACAGTTTTATTATTAAATTAAGTTTAATATAATGTTTTGAGTCCTTTGAGGAATGCACAATTAGGATATATTTTCTGTTCTAAAGTGTGTATTTGATGTGTGCGCTTGCAAGAAGAAAGCAACTAAATACCACAACTACATATTTCCTCATCCTCTTCCAGGCTTTGCTGTGTTAGAACCCTATGCCTGCCGGTCAGGCTGATTTCACAGACTGAGTGGTAGCAAAGCACTGAGGGCTTTAAGAGCTCTTGGTTGACTAAAGCAGTTGAACCCACCATCTGTACTGTAAGAGGAAGAAAGACTGTTTGACTGAAGTGGTGAACCTGGTGTACAATAAAAAGCCATGCACCTGTGGCTACACAATGTCTATCCTCTTTGTCACAACACAAAAGTTCATTAAAGGCCATTGTTACTTGGCTTAAAGAGACGCTGTCAATCCAGTGGAGGGTATTCACTTATACATATAATACACTCTCAAAGGAAAATGTTCACCGCGTACACAATTTAATTTTTTTTTTTTCTATCCTTCAGATGCATAATAAGTAGTCGTCTGATGTCACACACAACTAAATGAACTTTTGTTTTATAAAATCTTGATTGTTACATTTAATTTAATTTTAAATCAAATGTTGTCTTGTCGTAATGGTTGGGACTAATTGCAGCTTTGATGAGACTGGCTAGTTAAAATGTATCCATAGTTAATAGAATTTAATTTGACAATATCAATTTGCACAATGTATTTATTTATTTTTTTTAAATGTAAATCAGTTCACAACAGTCTGGGCCAAAACTGGACTGCCGTTATATCCCCATGTATTATAAGGTAATAATGGACCTCATTTTGTACGTGTCCATTAGTTCTGCGTTGTATGCAGAGCCAGTGTCTGCGTGTTGGTTAGTTACTGAACAATGCTTCCAGAGCAGAGCACGCAATAATGTAATCTTTAACACTCTTTAGTCTTTAGTGCAGGACTAAGCCCCCAGGACACTGCTCAGCAACCAGCCTGCCTCCCAGACAGATAAAAGTACTGTATATCTGCATCACATGCAGACACACACGTAGAGACACACACACACACACACACAAACATGCTGGTCGCTCGCTCCTGCATGAACATCGAGGGGAGGCTAAGCTCTTAATTTGTTCCGACCAGCGCATGTTGTGTCTCAGTTGGCCTGTAGTACCAGCCGCACATCATTGTGAATGACTGTTTGTGTACGTGTGCGTGTGTGTGTGTGGGTTCAGCACTACCGCCACATTATGAGCAATCATTTGTGAGCAGCCGTCTCCCAGGGCGGCCTGCTTATCGGAGCGCAGTCAGTGGATGACGTGAGTAATTACAGATGATTCACCTTGAGGACTTGATCATCAGCAATATCTCTCTCCCCATCTCTCACTCATCCTTTCTTGTCCTTCCCTTCCCTTCCCTTCCCCTCCATCCCCTCTTTCTACCTCTCACCGTCTCTCTTTTCATCCCCTTTGCCTCCCGCTCTCCGTCGCCCTCCTTTTGATCCTGCCCTATCCTGTCTCTCTGTCCCTCTGAAGTCCTTTTCATCCAAAAAGTGACACGGGCTCAGGTTCCTGCAGCATTTTTATGAATTGTACAATCACGCGCTTTTCTTCTGAACTTGTTCAAAGCAAATACACACTGCATGACCTCCAGCACACTTTCCACCCTCGATTGCTGGACTGGGTCCACACTATAGTATATTTATTACATGTGAATTACATCTATCAGCACAACATCCGTCTCTCCCTTCAGCTGGCCACGCAGTTGTCCTGTAGCCTGTAATTGTCTCTGGAATTGATGCATTTTTGAACAGCTTGCAGTTTTTTTTCTTTGGACCATTTTTTTCTATAAGTTGTGGTCCGGCGTTGTGAAGAAACGGAGTATTTTGATGGTGCCAGTGCTGTATATGGCTGAGGGAAACCAGGTTTGGCAGCTCCACGGAACAAATGACTGGATTACCTTAAGCCACTGCCAAGGAGTAATTCTAACACTTAATAAAGGAGAAACGAGGAAGTGTGCTGTGTGTGTGTGTGTGTGTGTGTGTGTGTGTGTGTGTCAGTGGGCCAGCCCTGAGGCACAGTAGTCCAACTACTTAGACAAATAAACACTGTGTGAGAGCCCACTGGAGGGACTTGGTAGCAGGGAGAGGCTGATAGATGAGACTGCATAGGTTTTCTTTTTAGTGCAGCTCAGTGTTGCTGCAAACTTAGACGCGCAAACCTGAACGAGTTGCACAAAACCTACTTATTATATGTTTGATATACAAACGTGTGAATTGACCGGATGGGTATGGAAGTTAAAAGTTGGTAAGTATTATTTTGAAAGAGGAGGAACTGTATTAAATGTTTGTAACAGGCAGAATGAGGTGGTGTGCAGTAAACGTTACATTACATTATATTAAAACATGTCAAATCTTAATGAAATTGCAAATTTAGATGCAACAGTGAAATGTTACGTGTGTTGTTTGTGCAATATTTACTAAAAAGGGGCTAAGCTTATCAGCATTCTTTTGTGGATGCTTTTGTGCCAACAACCTAAAATCCGTTAATGCCTTAATCTTTCTTTACCCACACTCAAATACACAAGCCCCCACACATGCACACAAGTACAATTTCCCTTAAGCATCTTGACCATATGGCAAGCTCCGAATGCTTAACCTCTGACCTGTGAGATGGAGAATGGACAAAAAAAAATGTCTAAAGAAAAGTGGGTTAATCTGCACTTGGCTCGTTGGGTCGACATGACGCAGTAAGAACCACCAGGGTTTCGAAATCCTGAGGCCCAAGTCCACTTCATGTTGGCGGATCTGTCTCCCAAATGTAAGCAACATTAAGATAATGTGAGTAAATATAGAGATAGAAAATACTCACCCCATGCGATGGGTAGGAAATCCATCCCAACTCCCCTTGGCTTGCTTTAGAGTCTAACAGGTTGACTGTGGTGAGAAAGAGAAAAGAGAGAGGGGAAAACAATGAGAACATTTAACTGTCTAGTTCTTGTTAGCCCCAATTAGCCTATATCTAATCCCACAGGAGGGAGCACCAACCTCATGCAATGATCATGACTCTGTTTACTCAGCTGCCACACACACACACACACACACACATGATACAGCCTATGTTAACCAGCAGTGAGAGTTGGCCGTCTTGTCTTCTTGTGTAAAGCATCACAGCAGACGTTGGCTTGGCTAACTGGCAACAACACAGATATCCGAAGGATGCAGTGATCAGAAGCAGAGCCAAGGTTTCAAAAAACAACAACAACAACAGCCATCACTGTTTATTTTATTGTTTATTTTGTTCAGGCTTTTGACCCATTTACATCCCTGGTGACTGGACTGTAACCAGGTGAAGCAGAACAGTATCAAATCTAAATACAGGTTTGCGACTACCTGTTTCACATGTGGTCAATAATTCAGTTGGGCACTCAGGAAACGAAATATGAACACATTTATAATGACTGGAGATGTTCTGCTAAGAGAATCACAATTTTCAAAGAGAAGCCAGACCAGACAAAAAATCCCATAAGCCCAAAAGAAGGAATGTAGATGACTTCTGTGCTTGTCAACATACGATATGGCAGCGTCAGCAAAATCAACTCTGACATACAGTATCTTCCCCAAAGCACAGAAAAATAAGCTGCAACATTTTTCTATTCTTAGAACATACACATGGTCTGAGTGTGAGCGATTGTCATCGCATACACCTGTCAGTATCTGCCATGACACACTGACAGATGGGCCTCGGGTGGGGAATGTGCAGGCAGCGTTATGCTCTGTAGCTCTCCACTCCAACAACAGACAGTACTCTCACCTCTGGTTAAACCATAGAGAATACTTCACAACATTTATCTGTTTGGAATAAATTTGCACAATCTTTTTACTGACAAAACAAATATGACAAATTTATCAGCATTAAAATTAGGTTTTATTCATTTTTTAATTGATATTTATTGCAAAATGTCTTCTTTGTTATTGTGTACAATTGTTACTAGACTTTCTCTGGATATATAGTGTATCGTAAAAATGAATATCTTAAACTAAAACTGCAGAGGGCAAATCAGCTTGCAGCTCACAAAACACACAAACCAGTGTATGATTACAGAAAACACACAAACACACACACAGCATACAGAATAAGTATAGGCCTTCTAGTCATATGATCAGCCTTTTTCATAAAGCTTCAGTAAACAAAACTGGACACATGTCTGGGTACAGGTCGTGATAGACCAATGTGAAACTGGGAAAAATATTTTAGTCACAGTATTTTCCTCATCGCAGGCGGCGCAAGTTATTTCACTGCATATGAACTAATTGTTGCTTCACGCAAGAACAAAGGTTGAGATGGAAATCAGCGTTTTCCACAAGCAAATATGATCATTATCAGCCAGTGTGGCAGGCAAAATAAACCAGCCAGAAATGGAAGCCAAGAACAACAAACACACACATACAAACACATACACAAAGAGAAAGACTTATTATCAGATTCCAGGCTCAAAAAGCAACCTAACTGATGCTCACCTGAGCTGTAGCCATACCAAGCCACTGAGCCGGTTGAGTGGCAGTAGACACATTCCTATTAGAGTCTAATGAAGCTATCTGTTCATGTCAGATAATAGCAGCTCAGCATCTAGGACCATTGCTTCCAATTTACATTTCTCAACGAGCCGAGCCCACCACTCAAATTGAGCTGAGCGGGGGAATTTGAGAGCAGAAAATTAGATGGCTCTCATATCGCAGGAAGAAAAAAGCCCCCTCCAGCTGCACTTGGTTCAGGAAGTCAGCACCCACACATGCACACAAGCACACATGCACACACCCACAGTCACAAATACATGAATAAACACTGTGCATAGTTACAAAAACAAAAGAAACACAAGATCAGACCAAAGAATGTATCGCCAGCCAAGACACATGAGACGTAAACACACACTGAGACACATACATGTACTAAAATGATGCACACACAAATATGCACCAACCCACATACACACTATGCGCGAACTGTTGACATGCTAAACAAAACATTTCCACATATGCGCACTGCATCGAGCACAAAATAAGAGCAAACTACACACACACACACAGACAGTTAGCGAGCAAGCGTCAACCAAGCATATCGTCCCTGCCCCATCAGGGAGTGCCTCTAACCGGGAACTAGGAGTATTAATAGCTAACTGAGTCAGGCTGTCTGGTGGACAGGAAAACATCACAGAGGTAGAAACAGGTGAATCAATACATTAAACATACCTATAGGCAACCATCTCTTTCTCACACACACGCACACATACACAAGAATCATCAAACAAAAGTTTTGTGTGTAGAAAATACAAAGCCATAGAAAACCAGAATCCTCGACAACAAACTGAGGGAATACAGTATTAACCAGCCAACAAACCCAATGGGCACCTCGCTGCTCCAGTTGTAAGACCAGTCCCATAATTTAATGCCTACTTAAACCACTCAGACCAGACTGTCTTTAAGGCAAACTTTAGACCTTAAGTTTTCCCTCAGTTCGTTCCACTCATGAACACACCCCAGTGAAATAGGATGAAAGAAACTGGTTCCCAGAAGATGTAAATAAATTTAATCCTCAGCCTTAGACACAATTAAACGTTGGATTAGTGGAGAGGCTGTTAGTCAGTGAGTGGGTGTAGAAAACACAGAATAGAATAGAATAGAATAGAATAGAATAGAATAGAATAGAATGATGCAGTTCTAATATCCCATTTCTGACAATGACCTGAGTGGATGGGGTTGTGTGTTTGCAGCCTGGCTCTCTGGCTGTGGCCATGTGAAGGCTGGCAGGCCGCAGTGCAGTGCAGTGCAGTGCAGTGCAGTGCAGTGCAGTGCAGTGCAGTGCAGTGCAGTGCAGTGCAGTGCAGTGCAGTGCAGGCAAACTGAGGCGACTTGTGTCTGTGTTAAAGGGTGAAGTGTTCACCTCCCATTATGAATTATTCAAGTACAGAGTCGCTCTGTCTGATGTTGCTGCTGTCTGCCCAACCCCTCTGCCCCCATTCCTCCTTCTTTCTTTCTTTCTTTCTTTCTTTCTTTCTTTCTTTCTTTCTTTCTTTCTTTCTTTCTTTCTTTCTTCCTGTTTCCCTATACCTTATACTTATGCTTGTTAGCCTACACAAACGTAACATAACATGTGCCTGAGCCTGCAGATAAACACTTCAGCACTCATATAAAAGCGTCCAGCACATACATCCTGCTCACACTCTCTGTCATTACATGCACTATAAGTCCACATTGCATGTAACTCAGAGCCACATGAAAACTGGTCTTTATCAAACTCTGGATCTGAGACCACCTCCTGTTAACATGAGGATTCCATCAGCATGGCGATGCCACTCCTCTCTAATGTTTCCTCCACACTCACATATCAGCATACAGGGCAGGTTTGGAGATGGGGATGGAGGTGTGTATGCGCCATGGTTCGTGCGTCCCAGCGGGACTGCAGCGCCGGGCTCTCCCAGCCGAGCCTCTCCGAGCCGAGCCTCCCCACAGCGGGCTAAAAATACCAGAGGCCTCCCGACGCCCCGCAGCGGGCCAACGATACACACAGACGCACACTGCTGCTCCGCAAACACACAGAACAACTTTATTATTATTATTATTCCTTTTTTGAACGTGAAAAAAAATAAATCAGATATGTCCATAGTTAAAAGAAATTACTTCCCTCTGTTGTTAGTAATTTTCCAATTATTTCCCTCTACTTTATCCAAAAGGTTTCTACGCGACCCAGAAAAGTCCACACACTTAATAATTGTATCTATTTATTTAAATTCCCATCTAATTTATTCGTTTATTTATTTATTTATTGACATGGGTTTCATGGCTGTGTGAACGGGGAGAGGAGGCTCATCCCGCTCCATGTTTCTGATAGAGTTAGTGATGGAGTTAAATTCCCCCTGATAGATGCGCTCACATCAGCGACAGTCGTTTGATGCGTTTACGACCCTTTAGATTTAGCGTTTATAAACACACATCCCTGGTCAGTGTCATTACATCATAACCCGCTGACCGCTGGACAGTGACAAGAGAGAAAAAGAAAAAAAGTTCACTCGACAGACCCGGAATTAAAATGACTGGAGTGAGATAACTGTGTGTGTGTGTGTGTGTGTGTGTGTGTGTGTGTGTGTGTGTGTGTGTGTGTGTGTGTGTGTGTGTAGAGGCCTCCCGACGCCCCGCAGCGGGCCAACGATACACACAGACGCACACTGCTGCTCCGCAAACACACAGAACAACTTTATTATTATTATTATTCCTTTTTTGAACGTGAAAAAAAATAAATCAGATATGTCCATAGTTAAAAGAAATTACTTCCCTCTGTTGTTAGTAATTTTCCAATTATTTCCCTCTACTTTATCCAAAAGGTTTCTACGCGACCCAGAAAAGTCCACACACACTTAATAATTGTATCTATTTATTTAAATTTCCATCTAATTTATTCGTTTATTTATTTATTTATTTATTGACACGGGTTTCATGGCTGTGTGAACGGGGAGAGGAGGCTCATCCCGCTCCATGTTCCTGATAGAGTTAGTGATGGAGTTAAATTCCCCCTGATAGATGCGCTCACATCAGCGACAGCCGTTTGATGACTTTACGACCCTTTAGATTTAGAGTTTATAAACACACATCCCTGGTCAGTGTCATTACATCATAACCCGCTGACCGCTGGACAGTGACACGAGAGAAAAAGAAAAAAAAGTTCACTCGACAGACCCGGAATTAAAATGACTGGAGTGAGATAACTGTGTGTGCGTGTGTGTGTGTGTGTGTGTGTGTGTGTGTGTGTGTGTGTGTGTGTGAGAGAGAGAGAGTTTATTTTTTACTGAACACAAACTCTCTGTCATGTTCACTATCTATGGAAGTGACGTATATTAACCACGAGGTTAATCCGGGTATTTTCCTCCAGTTATGAATCATCCCAGTGGGTCTTGTAATTTTACCACAGTATCACCTGCCCTGTTGTTCCACTGCTGTTGCGAGGTAATTATTGCAGTAATGAATACTGTTGTCCATGTTGATGGACAGCGCAGTGTTAGAGGAATGTAGGTGCACGCTGTGGAGCAGCAGTTTGTATGCATTGATACAGTGGATACAGCACAGACACGGAGCGGCTCGATACTGACACTCTCTGGCAGCGGCACGTGGTGGAAAGATGAATTGTCTGATTGATTTTTTTATTATTATTTATCATTATTCATTATTTTCCTTTCCTATTAACTTCTAAATGGGTTTGAACACTTGTCTCTCGACTCTTCTCTCTCTCACACACACACATACACGCGCGCGCTCAGACCAGTTTACCGGGTTTCTGCCCCTGTCACTCTCCCACTGACACAGGCCTTACCGGTGGATTACTGTATATTTTGTTAAGCGTGCTGTGTATTTTTGTGTGGTCTTGTTTATGTGTCAGTGCTGCGCGCGCTGATAATCTGCTCTGTGTCCAGCAGGCTTACACATATTTCAACAAGCTCCTTAAATCTCCACGATTCAAATAAACAAAATAACACAACGTTTCTCAAACAAAGGAAGAAGCTGCAACAGGCCTCAACGACCTTCACTCACACACTCAGTTTTTTACCACGCATGTTTTGTTCTTTGTTTGTTTGTTTAACACTTTAACATTTCCTGTTCGCCCCATAATATCATAAATACTGATCTCTCTCTCTCTCTCTCTCTCTCTCTCTCTCTCTATCTATCTCGGTTAACACAGCGGGACATCGGCCTCTCCCTGATACACACACACACACATGATACACACAGAAAGAACTGTAAACAAGTTATTTTTTAATTTGTCTGAATTTCGTTCAGAGGATGACGTCAGAGTTTGGAACAGACAGGTTTCAGAGGGAGTCCTGGGCAGATTCATAAATATATAAAGAAATGAAAACACCGTTCACTGATCTCATTATTGATCATATAACTAACCCGGGTCGATGTGGACTGGATATTAACTCAGTGGGCAACAACACAATCCATTGTTTGTATGCGTTCGGAGACGCGGCCTGCACAACTTTTCAAACAACCATCAGGGTGAACTCATGTTCTTACTGACTAACTCATGATTCTGTCTATATAGCAACTCACTCTCTTAGTCCGCTCACAATTGGTTTAAATTGAAATCTCTCTTTCCTGAGGATTAGGAAACTAGCAGTGCTCACTGACGGTAAATTAGTATTTTATTACGCATTTTCCTACATTATATATTTATTTCCCCGTTAATAAGTGTGATTTGTGAAGTTTTGACAGTGTGACCCAAATCTGCAGTCGGACGTATTTTTCTCGTGTGAGCAGTTTAACTTTTAACAGAAGCACCGGGAGCAGCGTTACGCGTCAAATCTCCCCCTTTCACAGACAGGTCTCAACCCTCCATAAAGTAAGAAGCAGATTTTTCTTTTTTTTAAAAGTTGAATGTGAATCTGTCTCACTTGTTTCCAGCGCAGTTTCCAATATACAGAAGTGCGCAAAACTTGCACAGGGATAACGGAGATGAAATGAAACTCGTCTGCACAGACACGATTCCTCATAAGGCGGCGGGTTTAAATATACATGAAACATATATATGAAACATTGTCATTACATTCCGTATTCTGTCGTCTGTTTACAAGAGTCCCAGTCAAGTCGAGCGCTTTGGGTTTATTCAGGTCAAAACCATAAACACAGCCATCCGCGTCTTTACGCACAATGCCGCTGTGCCTGTCTTCTATTTACTGCCTGTACACCGGCGCGGCTGTGCGCCTCACCGGGGCGTCGACCCCAAACGGACCCGTGGATACCCCAGATCAGCATGAACATCTCTTTCTCTCTCTTTCTGTCTTTACATCTATCCAGCCCTTATTAACTCCACAGCTGGCGGGATGGGAGCCCCCTCACTCACCACTGCTCAGTTCATCCCACTTTAAACCACTGTGAACCCCGTGTCCGTGATATGGTGTGGAATTAGGCTACAGTGTCTCTGTTGTCAAGTTATTGTCTGTTACAGTTCAGAGCCCGGCTGTCGGCGACTCGCGCTCATCCCCGTGCGCTTTGCATCACCTTGTCCTCGTTAGCACTTTCATTCGGACAGTGGCGAGTGAGCGGCGAGCGCGCGCCGCTGGCCCAGACGTTCGCCGTGGCGCACGGTGGCACACACACATGCGCATGAGCGCGCGCGCACACGCAGACACAGACGTCGGCAGCCGGAGAGTTGACTTACCTTCGTTGGGGGGGTAGATGACGGGGAACGCGGGGATAACGCAGGACAGCAACAGAGGTAGAAGGAAAAGGAGTGATCGCGGATTGCAATCCATGGCGGCGCATCAGAGGTACACAACTCCATGAAGCCACTGACTGATCTGAGAGCGTCTCCTCTCCACTCAGCTCTCTCCCCCCCTCTCCCTCGCGCTGCGTCTCCCTCCGGCTGGAGCAGATTTCCGCTGGGTCCTACAGAGTCTGCAAAAACACACTGCCCTGCAAGTTCATTCAGCACGGGTCACTTTCATTCCTGCACCGCGGGCGTCAGACTCCGCCATTCACTGTGTTTTACAGCACATGTCAATCCAAGACCGTGCTATGAAGTATTACAATGCAGAGCAGAGGCTAAGAAAAACAATAAAACTCTATCTGGGAACAAAAGAGGTAATGCCAACCCCCCCCCCCCGACCTACTACTGTAATAATTCAATCACATTTACCTATAGCCACTTTCCTCTTGGTGTAACTCTCTGCTGTTTTCCCTTAGGACCTTGGTTAAATAATAAAGTTATATGGTTCGGTTATTAAAGGGAAATATGTGACCTACTGGTATAGCGGCTTATAACTTAGGCTTTATTTGGCCCAAGTAAAGACCTACAGGCCTTTATTCTAACAAGTGAGCGTAAATCAAATGTACTATTTCAATTGTACAATGTAGTGGACGAGCCAACAAAGACCTGATGTTTTTAATGAAACAGCTTTCCTCTTGGTGTAACTCTCTGCTGTTTTCCCTTAGGACCTTGGTTAAATAATGAAGTTATATGGTTCGGTTATTAAAGGGAAATATGTGACCTACTGGTATAGCGGAGTATAACTTAGGCTTTATTTGGCCCAAGTAAAGACCTACAGGCCTTTATTCTAACAAGTGAGCGTAAATCAAATGTACTATTTCAATTGTACAATGTAGTGGACGAGCCAACAAAGACCTGATGTTTTTAATGAAACAGGCTAAAGTGGTCAGTGATACGGTTCGTACATGAGGAAGGACTTGGTCTCATTTGGACTGTGGAACAACCAGTGAAGCCCATTTGCTTTAAATCTAAAAACTGGAGCAGTCAACAGGATCCTGTCACTTTTAATGCAGACTTTGGACTGAGCTCGAATGTTATAAACATTGCATGTTTATGACTTTTTTTTGGAGGGGGCCAAATAGAACCCAGTTGTTTGTTTTATTTTATGATCAGTTTTTGAAAGGCATATAGGAAAAAAATTAAGGCACGCTAACATTTTTTTCATATTGGTTGTTTGTTACAATAGACTGAGGTCATATTGAAATTTTCCTTCTCTGTTTCCTCTTTATTTACTGCTTCACATGTAAATTACATTAAAGTGCAAGGTACGATAAATAACTCAGAGTGCCTCTGGGAGAAAAGTGAAAAAATACATTTTATGTAAAAATATGATTGTCAACCTTTGGCCAAAGTTTCATTCACCATTGTGTGAATGGACATACGATGTGCTTATATTTGGGTCATTCCTGACACCACAATACTTGAGCCGCACTGAAAGGGCGGCAGTGTAATGTCAGGGCCCTTGCTGAGACGCCAGCTGTTGTGGTGGGGGGGTTAGAGGCTGGAGGTTGGAAAAGGCATCTGACGTATGGGGAAAGTTAAACAACGCAGCACACACAGGGGCCAACAACACAGCCACAGTTACATCTGAAGAAACCAATTCTCAAATTCAAACAAATGCATTTATACACAATTTACTATATTTAATTTTACCACATTTGTTTTTAGAAGAATAATTACACACATGGTAGGAACTCACAAATTTGTCATTTTAAAATGTTTTAGAGACACAATTTTTAATCTTTTGTCCTAAACGGTATATTGCCTAGCTGACAGTGTGTCCTGAAGTCCTCTAAAATTAATTGAGTTGTGTTTTTTTTTTTACAATGCATTTAACGTAGATATTTTAGAACAAATGACTTAACGGCGAGCTCGGAGCCGCGTCTCACTCTGAGAGATTTATGACTTTCAGGTTGTCAATGGATACAGTGAAGAATGATGCCAGGAAATCTCTGGCCACATTATTAAGTAGCTGTGGCATGTGGATTTACAGCAGGTTTTAGACATGCCAGCCTCCATCATACATCATCTTCTACATCCCACTAATTCACTTATTACACTGTGAAACAGATTAATACTGAGGCTGCACTGCTAACGATCAGTTCAGGGGCTGGTCGTTATGGACTTCCACTTCATACATTTGAGGATTAAGTTTCCTTGAGGTACTTCCTCAGCAAGCAAATAGGAATATGACGGGGTAATATACGTATATTCTGTAATTTAAAGTGAAATCAGGCATTTAGGAATTACGTGCATCATTTCATCCTGATTGGAAAGAAACTACTTGTATTTTTATAAAAAAAAAAGAGTCAAAAGTTCAGTGGAGTGATGAAGTAGGGCGACAGTCGACAAAGAAAAAAGTGATTACAAGCGTTCTCAAGCATGTGTGTGTGTGATGATGCGATGATAATGTGACATATCAGGCCCTTTTCTCTCTGACAGTTCAACAAAACAAGAAGTGACTGTTTTCATATGGTCGTCTGAGAGGCACTGTCTCTGTGCTTCTAGTCAACAAACCTGCACGCTTGCTCAGGCTAATTGCCGAAAATCTGTTTCTGATTGTGGTGAATTGGAAAAACGCGATGTGTTCCTTCCCGTCTATCCACTCAAACGCCCCCCCCCCAACCCCCCTTTCTCAATGAGCTCTTGTCCATTCTTGAACTCCAGCCAGTGGAACAATCCAGTGTGAGATGGGAGGAAAATATTGATTTAGAGCTGCAGTTGTAAAGCCACGATGTGTCCTGACATGGCTGCACGGCGCTCACAGAGCAGATGTTGTTTGGGAGCGGCTTTGAAGCTGCGAAGGCCTGGCCTTCCTTCACAGTAACGCAGAAACAAACAAGCACACAGGCCGAGCGTGTTTACCGCTCGCTGTCAGTGCACTCTTCCTCCCTGTGGTTCTGAGACGGCACATTCCTCCAGACTCACAGCGGACAGAAGGAGGAGAAGCCAGCAGGCTGCTAGCATGTAACACTACCCCCCCCCCACACACACACACACACACACCAAACATCATACCAGGGACGCTTCCTTACCAGCAACACTGCTTCTCACCCTTTCCCCCCCCTCATCCTTTTTCCTACATGATTGCAGGGGATTTTAAAACTCAACATCATTGCGTCAGTCTCTGTTCTCATAAGGGCACAATCAGATTACTGCTTTTTTCTTCATCGTGCATGGCCACACTTCCACTGTTGCCTGTTCCTTCAGGACAAATAATAATAATTCTTGTATTGCTAATTTTTCTCAGACTGCACCATTTGCCTCAAATTACCCAAGCAACGTTATGAACACACCGTATTCATTTAGCTTCATTGAAAGTGCTCCATTGCCACACAGATCATGTTCGGTACCATTAAGTCGAGACTGCACTGTAACCTCTCTGGAATCCATTTATCCCGTTTCAGACAGTTGTTACCAATTTCAGGACAAATAATGTGATTTAGCGTCAGGTGGAGACAATAAGCTGTGGACAGACATTAACATCATCACCATATGGGAAAGACTTAGCCTTGCCTTCTGTATAGTGGGTCTAGTTTTGTGTGTTATATCGCACAAAGTAATCAAGTGCCCTTCTCTCTATTTGCACCAGTGATTAATTGGGTTATGGTTCATGTGGCGGCGTCTCCCTCCCACCCTGACAGAGGCCAGCGGGGAGGCTGCTCTGACAGACTGACCGACCTGCCATAACAGGGTCCTGCGAGACGGGGCCGGGCCTCCTTCCCAACAACTGGCTCTCCTTCAACACTCAGCCACGGTCATGGCCCATCACGCTGCTGCAGTGGGAAGAGGCTGGCATGGAGGAGAGTGCAAAGCATGCTGGGAGTAGATTATTGGCTGTATGTTTTAATGAAGATAGGAGGGCTCCGAAGACAGTCGACTCGAACAAACATAATTTCACATGGATGACCTGTTATAAAGTTGCTGCTGTGGTCATCATGCCATTTACCTAATCTTGTGATTTGTGTTTATTGTGTTTGTATTCACAGGTCTTTGAAAGAACAATAGTCAAAACGCAAAACGTCATATCTGTGTGAATGATGCAAACAGATGACTGTGTTAACCCATGAAAGAGGCAACATCATGGGCAGAACAAAACCCGGTTTTATAAACAGTGGGTGAATGAAGGTGAACATACCTCATTACTACATTCAGGATGTTGATCGAGTGAAGCCACGCACATTTCAGAGGAATATAACATCCTCGCATGAAAGTTGTCTCCTCTGAAAGTGGCGACTCTCCTGGGAAAAATCCCGCTGGAACAAACCCTTTATGAACCAGTTAAAGGTTAGAGGTTACACCACTACATGCTTGTATCTGCAGTTACGGCAACATAGACGATTTACTATATATGCCTGCTGCTGATTAGCCCCCATGACCTCTGATCACATTTCACCACCAGGGCTTGGAGCTGGGGAAAGTCCTGGGACAAAACAGTCTGACGTGAGGGTTTATTTAGTGGAGGACAGCTAAACAAGGCGAAAACCACTCGGCCTGGTAATTAGAGAGGGAGGAAACATCGTTTGGTTGCCATGATGGCTGGCATTGAGGTTTTGTCACAAGGAGAAACACAAATATGCAAACAAGCAGACTCTTCACGTCTCTCCAGCATTGGAATCAGCAGTGACTCTCTATCTGCAAACGCGAACGATGAATCTGTTTCATTGTGGAAAAACAAACGTTCCATGCGGAATACTTGATCGCTAATTTGACTGTAATGATAAAGTCATTTCATCGTGTTGCAACAGATGATTAGCAGCCAAGTACTGTCTGAGGAGATCGGATGACGTGAATGAATGTGTTGTGTTTTCTGGGAAGGAATTCTGCCCCAATACAGGAAGACGTCCGCTCTCAGTCAGCTCTCATCAATCTTTGACGGACAGTGTCTTAACCCCATCTCACGATCTGCTGTCCCGTCTGCCAGGATCCTCTTGGATACTGTTCCTCCTCCATCTGGTATAGGATTAGTTTCGTGCACATGCCCATGCACGCATACACACACGCACAAACACACACACGCCAAAGAAGATCTTATTGAAAATGCTCTTGATTTCCAAAGCAGATGAAGTTTTTGCAAACATCTTCGTATTGAAATGTGACGTCAAAAACACAAATATGTGGGAGCCTCATTCGACTGTTCTGAAAAATGTACAACTAAAGCACAGAAACAGTTAAGGTCTCCATGTTGTACAGTGGCATAAAGGCTGTCAGTCAGTGTAACAATACGTTTGTATGCTTTCACAGGGTTTCCATCAGAGAAACAGCCAGGTCCATTGCTCTGGTGTTGCTGAGACATTGAACTAAAATATTCAGGAGAAAAGCATCTTAATTATACAAATGATGGAGTGCAGGCCATGAAGTGCGTGTCTGTGTGCGCACATGTGTGCGTGTGTGTGTGAGTATGACAGTGTCACGCAGACTTTATGCTAGCATGTAATTGGCTCTGCAGATCTCTAACTCATATTGGGTAAATGTGGGTTGTCTAGACTGTTGCCACACTTTTTCCCAAAGATACATATTTATATGACACAGAAACACACATGTTTACTCTGGCAAAACATACACATGCAACACACACACACACATATTGTAGGCATCCATACAAACATAGACAAGTGTGCATCCACATCCACAAGAAGAATGACGTGGTGTGGCAGACTTTTGTGTTAATGTCTGGCACCGCTAGAAAAAGGGACCCAGAACAAAATGGAAGATACTGTGGAATCGAACACACACACACACACACACACACACACACACACACACACACCTGCTCCCTGCTAAAACTACTAAATGAGGTGTGTTCCTTTTTCATTAATCATAGCTGTTGTTAAAGAACCTAAGCGATAGTCAGGCAGCAAAAAAAAAAAAGGGGGGGGGGCTGTAGCACTGAGTGACACTGAACAGCCTTGCTAATGCCCTAATTACATTACAGTAATATGATTATTTCAGCACCTACTCATTAAATTACAGTTTCTCTACCTGCACATAACATTTACATCTAGTATAGATAAATATATACAGTATATGGCTGATTTGTTTATGAAGGTATTGGGCTTTGACAGTGATGCATGGAGCTACAGAACAACACCAGGAGCAGATGGATGACATGGTACATGTGTTGTTATGAGAGTGACAACGTTTTAGCTCAAACTAAAACAGAACAGCATGTAATGCAAACGTCTCAATAGTAATGTCTTTGTCTGCCACTGTAAACCACCCTGATGTGGATTGCTGTGTTTCTGTCATCTGCTTCTAGTCTCGCCTGCGGAGCTGAACAGTTTGGCAGGCTTGGTGAAAACCATAGTTATGGGTGTGGTGCAGATCTACAGACGAAATCCCAACTGCTTTGTAAAACCCTCTGTTGAAACATCAGCGTGCTGCATAAATACTCACTCGATTGTCCTATTTTTTCCCCTTCTTGTTCACAATCTTAAGTGCGATATGATGTTTTTACACGGATTAAAAGTCCGCCAGAAACATGGCTGAACATCTGTTACAATAACTTTGTTTCATTAGTCAAACATCTCGAGACTAAACTTTCCGCCGCAACCGAACACAACCGAACTACTGGGAAATGCCGTCGACATGCTTTCCGTGATGTATAATGTGTTTAAAAGAAGTCTATTGCGAGCAAAGATCGACTCTTTTTCATAACAGCTGCAACGTGACTCACTCCAGACTTGTACCAGCGTCCAAAGTTTTTACAGTACATATTGCACGCTGCCTTGAGAGCGGTAATAAACAAGTATTTACAAGGAGCTTATGGAGCATTAAAATCTTTATGGAAACTGTTATAAAGTTCACTTGACTTTGTTCGTGGATTTGAAAAAAAAAAACAAAACATGTTCACAAAAAAAGAAAAACTCCTGCACGTAATGTAACAGGAAAATGATGTTGAGCTCCTGAGGCGAACAAGTGAACAATTACGCCTGCTTCTTGGAGTGAGAATGATTGTTTGCTCAGTTAAAAATAATCATATCAACTCTTAATTACAGGTTGTCACGTTAGGGATTCGAACGCTTGCTCATCAAATACACTTGCAAAACTAGGGCCGAGTATGAGAATAAGACACTGGATGAACTTATTCACCCGTTTCTGCCCACACAAAAGGCTGTAATAACACCCCATCAATGCCTGATCCTATCTGAGACTGTTAACATGCCTTTCAGCAAGACTTTCTTATCTCACCAACTTTACAGTCCAGTCTGGAGTCTAAAAGAATTTAATAAAAATACTAATATATAATAAATACAATACAATAAAAAAGATTTATAGTATTCCTTGTTGTTTTTTTGAACAACAGAACAGGCCAAAGCAATGCTCTGACTCTACCATTGCTCATCGTGACCAACCCTGTTCCAGTAAAACCCCCAAAAAAAGCGCTTCATCATGTATCAGGTATGTTGGCCCCCATTATCCCATTATTTGTCAGCGCAGTCTAAGTATTTGTATCCTCTGGCACACATGGTTACCATCAGCATGGATTCCCACCACAAAACCACAGTGTTAGTTTAATCTCTAAATACCATGTGTGATGGGCCACTGTCATTATGTTGCTTTGCTTTATGACACATACACAGTTCTCAAAACAGCCCAGTGATGAGCGTGCGTTTGCGCCATATCCAACAGAAACACTGTGAAGCGGGGCGGTGAAAGCCTCGTCACTCGTCACGGCGTCTGTCTTTCATGTGAACAGCGTCTGATGCTCTTCCTGTCCTGTTCCACAGACGGCTTGGAGAGGGTTTGATATGCTTTTACCAACAAGCAGGCGAAGGGATTGGGGCTTTTGTGTGGGGCTTTTATCAGTGTGGGTCGATGGGGTTATGCCGTGGCAGGAATGGAGAGATATTTTGAGGGGGGAACTTAGACACAGTGTCCTCTGTGCGTCTCCAACTGTCACCATCTCTCTCCGTGTCTCTCCTGCTTTCTCTCGCTGCAGCCGAGACTCGTGCTGAGAACAGAGACCACCTCATTTGTCTTCATTAGCGTATTAGCGAGCAGAAACGTTGCTGGAACCTGTGGGAAATGGCTGTAATTGTGAGGATAAGTGTAGGGTAAATAGCTGAATCCATAGCACAGTGTGAACATGTGTTTCATCGGTGGGGGGGGGCACATCGGAGATGAACTTCACCTTGACTCTCATGTCTGTCTGTCTGTCTGTCTGTCTGTCTATGCAACACAATGTATGTGATGGAGTGCAGAAAGCCAATGGGGTAAAAAATAAATAAAGAAATAAATAAAGATAACGGCCCAGAAAATGGATCTGTGCAGCCAGCTGTTTCTGAATCTCATCACTGGAATTCATCAACAAGCATCATTTTGGCGCCGACCTCCTATGGCTCTCTGAACATTTCCATGAAAAGAGCCATCACACAAGTTTGCCGTCCTCGCTGGTGTGAGCGTGCGACTCACGAGGGGCGTGTTTCTGAGCTTTCGCTTCATGCAGATGAATGCAGAAATGAATTATCCTCGCATAACCGAACGCAGGAGGAGAGGCCGTTTGATCCATTCTTATGTATGGATGATTGCGATACACTGTGATTCAAATTACGAGCCGCGCACTCATCCTCAAAAACAACCCATACAGTCCAACCGCCAACTGAAATGCTCCTAATTGCAAGGCACAAACAAACACGGAAATTACAGCAACTGTGCCCAATTAGGGGATATTTTTTGTGTTGCTGTCTGTTTTTCTATGGTTGATTAGCTGCCTGTTCAGGTAGACACTCACCACTGAGTACACATCTGAAGTTCAGACAGATCAGGTCAGAGGAAGGGCTCCATCTTTTGCTGTATCTGTATAAACATGTCGGTTTGGAGGGTTGATGTGAATTCGTCGTCAGGCTGAAAGCGGAGGGGGTTTTCTCATCTGTCGTCTTCTTGCAGATAGGGTTTTTTTTTCTCTTGTCCTGTTCGAACAGGAACATGAAACCCACAGTGGGAGATGACTAAGAACCCTTCTTGCATACAAAATATAATTTCAATTAGTATGATATATAGTCTGAATGCCGCTGTAATCCCAGTGGATAACATCATTGCATCACTGTTGACACAGAGGAGAAATGGCAGTGAATGTCAAGCAGAAACACAAATCAGACACAAAAGGGGCCTAATTGTTATGTGTGTGTAAGCGCACAATATGGCAATTTGTCCCGAGGGGTGCATGACTTGCATGTACAAGGTTTACACACGCATGTTTGTTACATAGTGTATAAGCTGCGTGACACGGGCCCATTGGCATAATTTCACTGACACGCATTTCTACATCACGCCATCCCTTTACCTCCACATGACCACCGCCAAACTCCCCTCCCCCTGACCCTGACACTTACACAGTACACTGCAGTACTCTGCTGCACATACACCTCATGATGTCCAGTTGAGTGAAATGGTTTCAGATTAACAGAATGATTCATAACATGGGAATACAATATTTCATGACTGGCTGTCACCAACAGCGGCTGGCCCTGAGCCAAACATGCTCTTTCTTTCCACAGTCTGCACAACAAGGCACATCCCTTTTGTCAAGTGATCATTTCAGGCCAGTGGACTATCTAACATCTAACCAACGGTGACATTCACAAATAAAGACACTTACGGCGTCTTTCATTTCAGCTCCTCTGTCACAGTTAAGAGACATGCAATGTCACAAAGTTGCCAGGGTGAAAAATAGTTTCTGCACGAAACACACTTTTCATCCATTTCTCCCAGACACAGACACACACACACACACACACACAGTGCATCTGACACATGCATTCTAAAGCTTGTTTACAACTGACAGTTAATATTTATGTATTATTTTGCAAGTGCATTCATATATATATATATATATATGTATGTATATATGTATGCATATATGTATGTGTGTGTGTGTGTGTGTGTGTGTGTGTGTGTGTATACATACATATATATAAAACAGTAGTAGTACTCTAGATATTAAATGTAATTGAAATTGTTGCATTCGTGAACACATGGTTAGAAGTATGTCATACTTGGAGTGAGGTGACGTGGTTAACTGCGCCAGTGTAATGTGACATTAAGTTGAGTAATATTGTTTTCAGCAGTTGTTCAGACATTTAGTGGGAGTGGCAGTTAGTGGGTGTAAAGAAAGCCAATGTAGTCTTAAGCCTACATAAGAACTAGGACGTGTTGGCACAACCTGTCACATTTGAGATGGACTAATATGCAGTTTGTCACTTTGCTAATTAGACATTTCCATTGAAGAACAGCTGGTGTAACTGGTAATAAGGCGCTACTTCTGTTCGGCATGCAGTGTGCCTGGCAGCGAAGGTGGTAATTCTAATGACCTGGAATACAAAGGAGAGAAAAATGGAATTCTGGTGGAGTTTGGTAGTGACGTTGGCTTGAGGTCTCTGCATGGGATTGAGTGGATGTGACCAGAGGTGCCATGATGTCTGCCAGGGTATGCCTGCACCACTTAGATTCTGCTCACTTTGCCAACCCACCCAGGTTTACACTTCAACTGTCCTCTGATCCGTGCTCTCCTCCTCTTCATCCCTCCATCCATTCATAGTGGAGAGTCTGCCAGGGGCACAACCACATGGGTAATTCCAAAAGGAAAAAGCAGTGTAATTGCTCCGACTGAGAAATGTTCTCAGTTGACCAGTTTGCTTCGATGAAGAAGGGCAATATCATCCTCCTTTTTCCACACATGAGCTCTTCTGTCTTCCTCTCAGTTCCCCCCTCACTGCTCTCAATACTCCCGTGCCAATGCCGTCCCAGGCCCTGCCAGGTCGGAGAGCTCAGCCGCATGTCAGAAGTCTCACTCTGACACATTATCCTCCCGTTCCTCCTTCCCTGCCAAAGCCCCCACCTCATCCTCCCATGGGCGTCCATGGAAAGTTGTCTTTTCTTGTTGTGCCAGAAGCCGCATCCGAACGCTTCTCCATCCCTCTCAATCATATCACACAGAGATAGCAGGAGTCCTTGAGATGGATTATCTCACTTCGTACCAAAGCAATAAATCATACTTGAATCATCCAGGCAGAGCCGTGCAGTTCTTTCCTATGTCAGTGAGCAACAGAACACCGAGTGGTGACAGCTGGGATGGCTGTTTAAAGGCTCCTTAAGAGGCACAGCTACTATGTGATCCTCCACTGGATTCACACAAACACTAAGTCAGTCAGTCAAAGTAAACACTTCATCAATTTAGCAACGTGGGCAAACATGCCTAAAGGTTTTTGCCAAACAGACTCGGATGATAATGACGCTGCCATTATTTTCTATAATGGAGTAGTAGTCATTAAAGAGATACTGCTATACATTATGACTGGCTATAATAACACGCTAATGAAGTGATAATTGTTATTCTATTAACTTTATGCATGCAGATGGATTCTCTGTTAACTGCTGTGATAAACTTACAGGTACACAACAGCGGACAGGTGCTGCTGTTGTGTTTTGTTTAAGGTACGTTTAGCTGTGTGCACTGGCAAACTGATATGCGGGCCAAAAACAATTACTCACACACATGGGGGCAGTCTGCCAGAACAGTGGCATCGCAAGATACATCCAGACGTTCACCTTCACACCCCACAGCCAATTATGTTGTTTGCCTCTCTCTGATTACCTATAGATTTACAGAGGACCACCTGTGAGCACCGTGCACAAGGAGACACACACATACACTCATGCACGGGCACACACAGATAAAACGCAGCCAGCTGGGAGACAGCAGAGATCCAGTAAAGGAAGACAATGATTGATGTCTAAACACAGAGGAACAAATGAAACCAATCAAAACTAATCAGGAACAGCAGCTCAATACAACGGTGGCTGGGCAGGCATAAGGAATATGTCCGCAGGTTGACAGGGATGCAGCTACATCCTCTGATTACAGCAGCAGGCTGCCACACTGTAAACAATCTGTTTCACTGTTAGTCTCACTTCATTGTACAACTGTTTACCTTGAACATCCTCAGACAAATGATGACTTTACATGGGGGAAATAGATGAACATTGTTTTACTGACACGGGGAACATTCAGATGTTCAGTTGTTTGGGCTGGAACTTGGATGTGTAGAATAAACATCAAGCACGTCCAAACCAAAAAATGTGGATGCTGACTGCTGTAGTTTTAATAGATAATATATCTTTTTTTTAGTAGTTAGTTTGTTGCAATACATTCAGTGGGTTAAAAAATTAATAAATGGCATTAAAAGTGTTATTATACAGTATTAAAGAAACCTATTAAGGCATTATGGGGTAGCGGTGAAGCTAAAGCTCTAGAAAAAAGGTCTGCACAGTTAGACTGTTTATGTAAGAAGCAACAGGACCAGGATGCACAACGAGACAACAAGCGTTTTAAGAGGTTTTTTTTTTTTTTTTACTGTGAGTGTGTTTTAAACATGTTGGCGACAGATGCTGTACCTCAGCCACTTACTGGCATCACAAACCGCTGGTAGTAATATATAGTCACAGTCACTGTACCATTATCTAAATATCTGAGGTGAACCCCCCAACACACACACACACACACACACACACACACACACACATTAACACTTCGGGGTGGTACCGCTACACCCTCTTCATAAAGCAACAATGTTTACTTAAGCAGCCACACTAAGAAAATTAACAAAAATTCATGTGTGTATATCTTTCTCACACACATTAGCATACCCACAAGAACAATTACTGTATAACTGCAACAGCTACTGTAGCATCACTAGCCAGTGATGTATGACTGATCATCAATCATCCAACTTACTCTGTTATATTGGAAAGACTGATATTCCACACACTGATATTAAACAATGAAATGTGGTGTTTATGGACAACAGAGGAATCTATTACATTAACTTTATTTTTATTTTTTTCAACTGGCCAATTCAGCTGTTTTCTTGATGCAAATAGAAGAAAAACAAATTTACTATAAACGAAGAGGCAGATAACAGCTCTGTTTTACTCATGGAATTAATAATGTGTTAATAACTTTGGATGAAACAGGATGGGTGCGTTCCATGATGTAAACCCTTTTTATGTTTTGTTTTTCTTTCACCATGGGTAACATTTACTGTGAAATGACCAATATTTATAAAAAGTTAAATCCCAACAGGAATCAAAAAAAGTTTCGTACAATGTAATGACTGGCAGAGCTGTGCTTTTAAAGGCACAGTCCAGCTGGAGGCTACGCAGCCATGTGCCATCAGTGAAGCGACTCAGAGAGGAATACACTCTCTTTTCCAGACAATCACAGTATTGAGTTATTTCCTTGACAGGCTTTTCCTCTGCTGTAGCTAGCTTAAGTCATTACACAGCGTGAGGACCATGATGTCTCCCCTGGAGGTGGCAAAGAGGTAAATTGGAACTGAAGTGAGGGGTCCTGTGTCCACTGTGCTGAGCAGGGCCCCGATGAACCCTGGGGTCTTCGGGCCCCTCGTTAGGAGACTGGCCTACATGTTTTCATTTGCTGGCAAACTGCAGGAGGTCAATTGCTTCTAAATTACCAGCTTTGGCTGGGAAAACAGCATGCAGATAATTAGTTCACTCTGCCTGTCTACACGATTAAGTTTTCTGAAAAACTGTCTAAGAGATGATTCACTCGCTCCACTGCTGCAATTAGACCAACATCAGTCCAGCCTCTTTGTCCCTACACGTGGATCTGCTTTTTAATCGCTTACACACAAATCTATATTATATTACTACTACTTATAAATCGCCTTTATCTTATGTTATCATCACAGCTGTTTAGTGTTGTAATTAAATTTAGACACGTTTTGTCCATTTCCATGCTCAAGTTAGAAAAGCGCTTTTCATCCTGAGCAAAAGAAGAAAAACTAAACATTGTTCAGTGCACTTAATGAGCATGACAAAGAAATTCTTGTGTTGAATCACAGTCCCCAAAAGTGATGTAACATCCATTTCACAGACAAAGGATTCCATTTCAAAATAACCCAGTTAGAGGAGAAGAACATCTGATGTTTGTAAAAGTAACATCGATGGTCATGCACGCCTCTGTCCGCTCTGGAATTTGAGATGAGAAGGAAAAAGAGACAATGAAAGAGCTTTGAGTGATTCTTAAAAAGGCAGTCTCCAGATTTACTATGAGGTGGACACGCTCCAAGTGTAAGACTGAATGGAAAATTGAAGGATGGGGAAAAAAAAAATAAAACAGCTGGACAGACTGTCTTCAACTGAGAGCATCACACTGACACTGACAACAAACCACGTTTGCAATTTACCAAAACCACAATATTTCCATATCCTGCCCTGTGGATGTTCTCCAGTGTGACTGTCATGCATTTTACCTCCCAGCATCCAACCTAACAAACGCCCGATGACTCAAGCAGTGCTTTATTTGTTTAAAAATACGAGTTGCCTCTGAACATAATCCAGCAAGCAATTATCCCTTTTCAAGAGTCACAAAGGTTGGAGTAACCCAGACGACAGGCCACCAGTCAAAGACTCTGAGAGGTAAAGCTGTAGTTGCTGGGCCCAGTGGCACTTCCAGCATTCCACTGGGTAGTGATTTTGCTGTATCTGGTACTTTGTGTTAGCACACATTACTTATTGCAAGTGTGCAAATTGTCAAGTTGCATAGTTGTATATTTAAAACTTGCAAAATCGGAACTTTAGGTTTCCCTTCCATCTGACTGGAGGTGTTTCAGGTTTAGGCCAAACTGAGCCCTGCAGACCAAAAGAGACTAAGTCTTCTCCTTTTCCATGTTTCATTAGAAATCTGAGAAATCCTCTGGCAATGGAATTCCTCCTACTGCTGCTGAATTCAATTTTCACATGGAAAAAAGAACAATTCCAAAGTTTTGTGGATGTAGATTTCTTTACTTAACACACGATAAATCCATAAACGTGACAAAAAAATCCACACATTCAGTGTTGGAATCTCATGAACTATCGTTGCAAAACCAATGGAGAGGCTCAAATTAATTCAGTTGAGAATAAGAAAATATAATTTGTAACCCTTGCACTGGATTGCTTAAACATTTAACACAACTAAAGCAGCTATTTGTAAGGGCTCGACACCCTGACTAAAGAAAAAGGGAATACTTGATATCAATAGTACTTGTGTTTTTTTTGGTTTGGTTCTCGAAAACAGGAACTTAATCAAATTATATTGTCTTTATTTTTCTACAACTGTTTTTCATTTCCTCCCTCTCTTCTCTCCACTTACCATAATTACCCCCTTTCAGTTCAAATTCATGGTCTTCTCTTTCACACTGGCTCTTTTCTTTTTCTTCTTTTTTGGTTATTTCAACTGAACCCTACATCATATGGGTGTGTATGTGCATGCATGCGCGCGTGCATATGTGCATGTGTGTGTCTGACTTGCCACTGTGGACAGTACAGATTTATCTCACTGTTCCGATCATAAATAATGCATCATATCAGGCAGCTGTAGCAGGTCAAACCAACGAGAAATCTGACAAACATGTTGAACAAGGAGGTAAAACTGTTTCCCTTTTCTGAATATATTTGCATGATATTTAAACTAATACACAAGCACTCCACCTAAAATTGAAAATAAATACATAAAATAGCCTGTTTTCTGTTCTGTTGGTCATTTTTTAAATCCGCAAAGGCTTTCAGGCCGTCTTTCTGTTTAAGACAAAAACAAATGTTGACATTTGAAATGGAATCGTTAATGGAATAGCGGCCGGGTGGAAGCAACACTGACAGGCGCTCTAAGCAACGCTGTTATCTCCAATTATCTGTGGTATATAATCCATGGGGTAAATAGAAAGTAATATTTGGGCTGTGGACACAAGGATTTTCTCTTGCATGTGTGGAGACAGAGATGCAAACACTGTTATCTGCTGCACACGCAACAAGCCGCAAGCAAACTGCTCAGCTGTTAACGGTGGACTGACCATTACTGATGCTGCACACTGAGGCCTGCAGACAGCACAAACACACCCGCATATGCATGCATGCGCAAAATGCTTGATAGTGTGCAAACACGTCGAATTGGGCAACTCATGCATGTATGCAGGAGAGGCACACAGCCACACAACACAATTATTGTTGTTCTATTATTTGACCCTTTTTCTTACTATCTCTATCATACAGGCCTCAACTGACCTGAGGGGTCAAACTAGGGCGCGTGTCCTCCCCCCACAGTGACCTTTGTTGAGGTTAGCAGGGCAAGCACCCCGAGGAGAATCTCCAGTAGCGATAGAGCCACACACACACACACACACAAACACACGCACGCGCACACACACCCACACACACACACACACACACACACACACACTAACTAAATAGATAGGCCTACAGTGTGAGTGATCAGGGGAACCCAAGTTGTGAAAGAGAGAATAATTATACTAACAATAAGTAAAACGTCTTTCTCTAAGACAAGAAACACCTGTAAATGCACTTACGTGCTGCATATACACATCATGCATATAAAGTCAATTTAAAGGACACGGGATTTGCTCTATTTAATTGAGTCTATACTTCTTATACAAAATAAGCGAACAAATAAACGGGTTAACCTGGTTGCAAATAGCAGATGTGGCCATAAAATAGAAGAAAAACAAAACACAATACATCTGCTATGGCCTTTGGTCTGGAGTGAACTTTAACTATTTATGATGATGTGTTGGTACAACATCTAAACACAGGGTGACTTGGTTATTGTATAATAATTGTAGTTATTTTACTGTCTGGACTATTATGAAGATACAGAAACAGATTTACCCCTCAAGAGCCAGAAGTCATGCTGAGAACCATAACTCCTCCACACCTGCAGACTATTAAACTGAATCACCTTTTCAGAGATGAACCACAGCTCCATTACTCCACTGCTACACTTGTACTGTACAGCACCCAAGTTACATTTTAAAAATGTATGTTTTCCCACAGAAAACATGTTTGAAGTTCATTTCCTTATCATCACATAAGAGATATGTCTTTCTGTTACAATTACTGTTTCTCTGTAAACTTCAGCTGGACACTGTGAGTAAACTTTAAATTCAAATTATTTCATAAGAAGAACTTTCAAATAAAACTTTCGTCTAGTTTGAGAAATCTGTGGGACATCATTAGATAAATCTCCTCCCTAACAGGAACGGGCTTCCAGTTAATCCACCCATTGTTATGCATTAGGCCTGTCTCTTATCGCAGCCTCATCTGTGACCTTTGACCCTTCTGTCTCGATAGATTAGCTCATTGACTCTAGGACTCTGAGGACATCATCTGTCCCACCTCAAGGGTCAAGTTCATTATGCAGCCTCCTAATTACAGATTTACCTTTTATAATTGGACAACTTTTGATCAGCTCAAAAAAGCCATCAGAAGATGGTGGAACAGCTAAAGATCCATAAAAGCAAAAGCAGACCATGACAAGTAAAGGTGAATTTGTGAAAAACATGACATGGTTCAGCGTGGCTTTGCTGATACTATATGTCAGTGACACGTGCTGAGAGGACCAGGATGACATCTCAGCTTGCAATAAGGAAGTCTTCAGACAGCAGCGCTGGGACTAAATGAGTGTCATTGTGAGACATTTCCTGAGACCAATCATCAAAATAATTGAACCTTTCATCCAGGCACTTCATCTTCGTACTGTCATCTATTTCCAATTCCAGTTGCAAAGGCCCTCTTTATCTGGAGTTGGTAGCTGTGAGTGGTGGCCATAACTCAAGGAGATGAAGTGAGAGGGAGAAGAAGAAAGGAAAAGGGGCCCGGCCCCTGAATGAACAGTCATATGAAATATACACCTGACGTTCAGAAAGGACCCTTTTTTTAAAGGGCTGGAAGAAATTGAATATATAATGAGTCTATATTTAGGGCTTGATAACGCGACCGCACAGAGTAATGAAACAGCGGAGGTGGAGATTCATTACCTGCCGCATTATGATTTAATCAAACTGCATAAAATTATATTAATTTTTTTTCAGACAATGGGCTCTTTCATATCTGGCCTTTACCTCACTGAGCCTGCATGAGGGCAGCTGTATCACAGAGAAACCCTTGCACTGATGGCTGAAGGTCTGCACCAGGTATCTTTAAAAACATGAACTTTAGTGTCCAATGTGTCATACAAACTGTCATGTATTATCCTAATTATTAACATTGTCCATTTTTTTCCATTAACCTGAGGTTTGCTTAGCTGAACCTATCAATATTTACTAATTGAATTAATAGTAAATGTATAAAAAGTCTTCATAAGCATGTAAAAAAGAAACCAATCCACCTTTGGACTATGTTTAAAATTCAATTTGTCTCAGCCTGCACCGTGCACACTATGTCTGCTTTGTTTGACATCATCGACACAGACATACATTAGATATGTATAGACACGAACCTGAGCCTCGGCAGCCAGTAGTTCCTCACACAGGTCAGCAGGGCAAACAGAGGGAAATAGCTGGAAAATGGCTCTCACCTGTGAATGTGAGGGTTGATTTCATTTTTGTCCCAGTACAGTTTTTGATGACTCCTTGGTTTTATGTTGATTTGCCAGTAGATTTTGTTGATGTCAAGAACAGGATTACAATCAGAGCTTCATATGTGACAATAAAATGGTGTTTTGTTTTACTTTCATTCAGTCTGTCATCAGTGCTAATTTCTTCATGTGTTTTTGTTACATCTTCACCAGTGAGGAGAATGTGACATTTCAAATCTGTTTTCCATAATAAAAAATAAAAATATGTCAAACCAGGAGCACTCATGTTGGCTTCCCTCCTCAAGTCTGGGGAGTCTGGATAACAATAATCCGTCTTATTCCTTTACATCTGATTCTGGAGTAAGTCCTACAGCTGCAGGGCTTTGTCGCTTTAATATAAATATATGGCATTGTGGGGAACTGTGGGAGTTTTCCATTATTTATGTGTCATTTGTCATTAGAAATTAGTTTCAGACCAGAACTGTTCTGTTGTCCTGTCCATGGGTGTGATGGTCTTGCAATGTGTTGTTTCACTGTTTCTCTTTTCCCTTCTTGTCCAACCCTTTCCCTTTCTTTCTGTTTCTTCCCCCTCCCCTACCTGTGTGGGCGGGAGCTGACCTGAGCATCCTGGCAGAGCAACACACCTGAGCACAATCAACCAATCACCACCAGACTGCTTAAATACTCCTGCCTTCCATCCACTCCACAAACCCAACCAGCACCACACCACACACATCTATGATCCCAGAGGATTCCAGTTCCTGTGTTCACCTGCCTGCTCATTCTCTGACTCATCTCTTTGTTATTGTTAAACCACTGTCATTATACTGTATATCCACCCACTCTGTCTCTGATTCCTGCTGCTAGTTGCAGAACATAACACCAAATCGCCACATACAGATGGGGTTTAATGTGCAAAGGAAAAACTGTTTCCTTCACAGAGTAGCATTGTGTTACCTGGCAAATCTGCAATATACTACCAATACACCGTGGTGCAAACGTACCTGGCTTTTAATAAGGGAACTGGGAGTGGGTTACTGCATGATTACTTACAATATTAAATATTCCACTGTTTTACTATCTGTCTGGTCGAGCAAGTATTTGTATTTGTAGAAAAAGTGGGCATGCATTGTTTGCTATCCAACCAACAGCAGAGGATTAAAGTGTGTCTGTTTTTCTGTCCAGTCACAAGGTGCATTCACTCTTATTGGATTATTGTCTAGTAATATATTTTGCTTTTAGAGTTGCCAAAAAGTCATGGACGACATGTCGTCACGGTATCGTATGACAACTTATCCATTCATTCCCAGACACCGTGTGCGCCGCCGTGTCTTCATGTGCCGAGTAAAGTTGTCTGCCAGAAAAGATTCTTTGTTAATACCGCTGACCTCTCTATGCCGGCTGCCACTGCAATATCTCATTGAGATGCACGCTACGCAAGGTAAACAGTATTATAAAGGATCCTCAATGAGGTAATCCGGCGGCGGCCTCTCCTCCTCAAGCCGCAGGCAGGCTTTTGAATGCGAGAACTGTTACACACCCTCTTTTATGTAAATCTGCTCCTCTGGCTGCAAAATAAGAACCACATGTCTGGCAGAAAGCACTTCGGAGTCAACAGAGACTGGTCTTTCATTGAGTGGATCCTTCGGGCCCAAGCAGGGACGACATCAGACTGACAGAACAGTCAGGGCAGTAAAACCTTATTTGGAAAGATCCACAGAGAAATGGATGTGGTTCGTTAATACACTGGGCAAAAACACCTCCTGTCTTGTAACCGAGACGTTGGGTGTGATGCAGTGACTTTGGAGTGAAAGGCCTTGAGTTGAAGTGATAACCCTGAATCTGACTCTTTGACCAGTTTCAGTGAAACAATTTGTCCTCTTGTGTCTTTATTTAACTCTGTTTCTAAGAGCTTTGCTCAAAAAAAAAACAAAAAAACCCCCAGCTCCTCTTTTCTGGTCTCTTTTCTGGTCAAAGCAACGATTTGCCATCCACTTGAAACAACTATAAACGCCCAGATGTGTTTTTCTAATTAAATCTATAGTGTAGTTTACTTCTCTGACAGCCCACCTCGCTCTTGATTCACTCTGTGTAATTGAAAGATTTCCCTGGAAGTGCTCCAGGCTTTAATGTGTCTGGTGTTTGCAACTCAGGGCTGTTTGCCTATTTCTTTTGCACTTCTAATACATTAACAATCTTGTCGTGATTCATAGCAGCAATAGATCTTTCAAATGGCAAAGAATTGCCCATTACGGTTATTGTTTCCCTGACTGCTGCAAGAGAAATACTGTGTCTTATGTATGATTTTAAAATGACATAGTTATAACTTCTAGTACTACAGTGGTTCCCAAAGTGGGGGGCCCGCCCCCTAAGGGGGGACGTAGTGCCATTGCATGGGGGGGTGTGGTTTCATTTTTGCGCAACAAACCTTTAGATTATTCTCGTTATTTATTCCTCTCAGGTTGTTTATGAAGTTTTTATTACAGTTTATGAGGCCTGTATTTATTACAGTGTTTGAAATAAAGTGCAATGGAGTCCGAAAACAAAATACAGTATGTGTATGTGTGTCAGGTTTGGGGGGGGGCAAAAAATTTTTCTTGTCAACCAAAGGGGGACCCAGCATAGAAAGTTACTGTAAGTAGTATACTATAATTTGGATATTACAGTTTGTTTTTATTGTTTTTATTTCATTTTCCTTTGCTAAATAGAGGAAGTGTTGTGATTGTTTTATTTTATTAAAACATAGGTCTTGGTATCCTCTTTAACCAAACTGACCAATTTGTACAGCTAATCATCATATGGTTCGTAAACCACTAACTAACTGTATCAAAAAGTATAATGAATTCTTTATTCAGGTAGTTGTGAGATATTTATACAGTCGCCTATATCATCGTTAAAAGAGCACGTACACACTCACGCACAAGGGAGGGTAAGGCAACGCAACACGATCCCTACTGTAGGTTTACTTAACCAGCAATATAAGCACATTGCAATTATACCAATTTTCATGTTATAATACCATCTGTAACACACTTGCAGGCTTCCCTCAGTCCTTTCACCTACAATTATTACCAGACCAAATAGTCACATTCGAGGGAGAAAGGCAATACTGTTTGTTTAGCCCACGACCAGCGACGGCCAATGCGCCATGTTTCCGAGCATACAGCCACGTGAGAAAGCAGTGGGAACTAATGTGGAAAGGAGCGGCCGACGTGAGAGGGCAGCGGTGGGCTGCGAGTATACATGTGTAACCCATTTCACAGAACCACGCCATGGGAAATATCTCCCTTACTCTCAGCTCCAATTTCCATATGATGAATTCTGGGAGAAATAAAAACAAAACTGCAGCACTTGTTAATTGGGTCATATTTCAACACTTGTAGCATACACGCCTATTAATGATTTTAAAACACACAAATGTTAAATGTTTTTCTTAGTTCAGTGAAGTAGGGGCTTCCCCTCTCCAACACACGCACGCACAGACACACAAAGTTGTCTCTGGTCCAAAACAACCTGCTCAAACATGAAGCTAGTCTAAATCCAGTCCACCGAGAAGTTTGCAGAAGTCTTTAGATCTTTATGGGAATGTACAGTAGAAGGTGGAGTGGATCACTTGCTCATTTCCTCTTCCTGTTTCTTTTCCACAGGTGAACGAGTGTGTGTGTGCGTGTCAGACTATGTTGCCGTCTGAGCGTGGGTGGTGGTCATTAACAACGGTGGCCATTATTGAACGTCGCACTGGTCATTTCCCTTCCTAATACCAGAATTTACTACTTGAGCCTTTTAATTTCCACTCCTTAGCCAAACAGACACACACACACTCACATACACACACACGCACAGAGCGACTGCAAGAGAAAACAACGTACATTTACACAATCAATTAAAATAACGAGCTAAAGACCATAATAACTTCAAGATTTCACACATTTTAATTCCACAAAAATAAACTTCACTTTTTACCCACTGGTTGGAACATGTTTGCTTTTGGAAAGTTGTGTGGCAGAGATGTGTGCATGAATGTATAAACTGTATTAATCCACTGAATTAGTCTGTTACATAATAAACAGCCCTTAATTTTCCAACAGCCATTAGATGTATACTGGTCTATATGAATTTTTACCCAGTAGTCTGCATTGTCGACTGGCTGTCGATTGGAGAAGTTGGAGAAATCACGAGCACGTGCACAGGGGAATCACGTGATTCACGGGAAGCAATGTGGTGCATATGGTAGATGAAAACCACCAGTCAAGAGCCTCCTCTGCCATTCGTGTCCTAATGTTTACCTAAGCAGGGATTATAATACTGTAACATACTTGTTATTGTGAGGCAAAGTCTGAGGATGTGGAATCCATGGGTCGGCCCCATCTCTATCTCTGAGCAGCCCCACACGGCCATTAGCCATGCAAATCCAATCTGTGAGCGTTTGTTGTCTCAGGAAGAGGGGGGAAAAAAAGCTTTTCTTCCAGTTTAGCCTTTACCCTTCCTTTCCGTTGTATTTCTCTGTCTCTGCTCTCTCTCTCTCTCTGTCCCTGTATTGCTCATCCCTTGCAATGCCATTGTCTTTCTCCCATCACTGTAGCCTGGTTTAACCACGTGCATTGTCCCGCCACCTGAGGTAATGTCTCTCCCTGCCACTGTTACACAATGCCCCCCTACCAACAACTGTGTTACTGCTGCTCAACTGTACGCGCACTGCTATGCCAGGCATGATTGAGAACATTCATTCATTCATTCATTCATCTTCTACCGCTTACTCCTGTTAAGGGTCGCGGGGGGAGCTGGAGCCGATCCCAGCTGACATCGGGCGAGAGGCAGGGTACACCCTGGACAGGTCGCCAGTCCATCGCAGGGCCACACAGACACACACACAGAAACACACACAAGGGCCACCTGCACGCACACAGGATGCGCACAAATAAACACAAAGAAAAGCACACTCTTCTGCCAAGTGAATTGGCGGATTTGCATCTCATTTTACTGGTGTGTGTGCATCAGTTTTGTGTGTGTGTGTGTGTGTGTGTGTGTGTGTGTGATTTTTTTGAATACCTTAGTGGCACACAAAGGTTTTCCTCGCTCTCTGGAAAGGCCTGCATCGCTGCAATAGGGAACAGATTTAGATGCGCTGTGACAGCTTAATAAACTGGACGTCTTTGGATGCCTCCGTGTGCAGGAGGAGGCGTCTGGGTGGCTCAGGGAGCTGCCCGAGATGCATCAATAGGAGGAGGATCTCTCTCTGGTGGTGCAAAGGCCTACACAAAGCCCACACTGACTGACCTACAAAATGGTGGTCAAGATGGGGCTTTATGTTCGAGGGCTGAATGGGAGGAGAGGTCTGATTAGTAGGTTAGGGAGAGTTCAGTGGCTCTGTAAGGCTCTGGAAGACCTGCTGGCCGGGGTCTGAATAGGCCTGGTGGCATGGTAAACAGGCTTAATAGAAATCTAAGGCAAGGGGAGGGGAGCAATAGTGCTGGGTGGGAGGGGAAACGCTTGTCTGGTTCAGGAACCCCTCACAGGAGCTGTGTAGAGGCCACTGGCCCAGAGTCTAAGACCCAAGAATCGGGCTCCGTGGCATGGCGTTAAACCAATCCAACTTCACAGCTAACCTCCTACTTATTCATAACCAAAGCAGGGAAAAGCGTATGATTGTAAAAGCCTTGTTGCAAACCCAGACAAACTGTAAATCATATTTATTACAATAAGACACGAGAAGAGGAACCTGCACAGAGAGACCCTCCATGTCATATCTGACCATCCTGTGTCACATCGGACTTTTTTTCCTTTCTCTCTCGCATATATATATATACTCTTATTCCTTCACCTGCCTATAGTTCATCAAAACTGAACACATATCTGGATTTGTTTTTGCCATTGTCCAACAGAAATTGGTTTGGGACTCTCTTGGGTCCCATTTGAGTCCGATGCAATGTGGCGTTATCGACTTTTTCATTAAATTCAAAATAGGACCCGTCCCAGAGGGAGAGGGAGGGAGACAGGCTGCTTCCAACTATTGTGCTCAGCCACATATGTAAGTTAAAATACCTCTTTCTCTCTCTCTTTCTGTGCGCATGTATGTGTGTGTGTGTCTGTGATAATGGGAGGGTGTGACTTGTTGTAAAGCTTCTTTATTGGGATAATTATGAGTAGGAGACGTGCTTGTTTTCTCTACATTTGCCCTAATTATTTGCCTTTTCTTGCTCCTTTTTTTATCACAATGATAAACGCGTTCATTCACTGCAGTACAGTATAAACGGCACTGCTGTTTTTCCTCCTCGCAGTTCTTTACCAACATTCCCATCTGTCCTCTTCCCGCATCCCAGGGTCATTCACGGAGTTCGGCACCAGTCCTCCCAGCTCAATGCGAGTGAATTAGATGAGCTGGAATGGGGAGTTCTCAGTACCTTCTGTCCCGGTGTCCAGCAATTATGCTAATGCCAGGCGGCCGCCCTGTACGTGTAGCCCCAGGCCAGAGCGAGTGGACCGGTCCCCATTCAGACGCTTAACCCTAATCTAATGCTCCATTAGAGCCACAGTACTATAGCTTGCAGTTTAAATGCTAACTGGCTGCTTTTCTTGTGCAGACAGGCCAGGAGCATGCACACACACACACACACACACACACACACTCACACACGCACACAAGTCTGTTTGTAATCCACTCTTTAAGTCTCAACATCTGTTTGTTTGAATGGGTTTCCATGAGACCAGAATGAACAATGGTATGATTACCATCACAATTTGGTTCTGTGCAAACTGAACATCAAATCAAAATGGAGCGCAAAGACACCTTCATGCTATTGTTTCTCTCTCTCTCTCTCTCTCTCTCTTTGCCTCCCTCTTCCCCTTTGCATGTGTGTGTCTGTTTCCCTGTACGTGTGTGTCGTGGTACGTGGTGCCAGTGTACCAGTTCGTCAATGAGACATGAGACTGGTGAGTCTATAGGAGAGACAATGGAGGTGTCTGTTCAGCATTATGCGCTTCATGTCCTTTGTGCTATTCTTTGTTTTTCAGGGGAGGATTTTCAGCTTCTCACTCTTTACTGGACCATGTGAATAAGTCAAAAAATAAATTAATTATTTTTTTAAATCAGCTTCCTTCGACAAAAAAAACATCCATTATTCATGTGAAATATAACCCACATTTTCTGTCTGTGTATTAGCAATGTCATGAATCTAATATCCCAGTCTGTGTGGACATCTCCTAATGACTCTGTCTGGGCCTGTTTTCCCATAATATCATTGGATGCTACCTAACACTGTGACAACACCAGTCTGGAGCTTATCTTTTTCCCTCACAGCGAGACACAGTGGAAACCATTATTAAATTCCAACAGAGATTCTCATTGCGAGCCAGACTTAGCTCATCAAATTAAAGCGACGAGGATCTTTGTTTGCTACAACAACAGAAGAGCCTGCTAATTATCTTTTTTGATATGATGAGCTCTCGACTCCAAAATAAATCAGTCCAAGTTTTTAAATAAGCAACAGGAGCCGAGAGGCGTTGATTGTGAACGCGTTGATTCTGAACGCGATTGTTGATGTTTTTCTTGTCTGGATAAAAGAAGTGCAGTGCATTCTGCTGGCTCGGCTCTGCTCATGAGAAAGGTTTCCCACCAGAGCGTGTCTGATATTTCTCTGACCCTTACAGCCCAGAAAGATGTGAAACATTTAATAACAAATCGAGATGGTTAAAAGACATGACGCCACACAAATGGAATATCTAGGTCTGATAAAGCTTGTTAAAAGCTTCATTCTTTTATGGCCTCCTCCATTTGTTTTGGACAAACCAGAGTTCAATGTGGTTAGGCTGAACCCACTAGCCCACATCTCTTGGCTCACAGGGCATTTTCGTGTGTGTGTGTGCGTGTGTGCGTGTGTGTGTGTGTGTGTGTGTTTGTGTGTGTGTGTGTGTGTGTGTGTGTGGCCGTGCAAAACGGATTTATCTAGCATGTCGTATACACAAGGCTGTGGTAACTGGCAATCTGGATGACCACAGTGGGAAAGTAAGCCCTCACAATATAGAATGGACTCTCTCTCTGAACACACACACACACACGCACACACACACACGGAGGAAGCTAAAGATGCTAGAAAATCCTATTTGCTTTGTGCTTGGACATGGTATCTTAGATCCACACAAACACTGCTTAAACGCCCAAAGCTGAGGCTTTTTTTCTTCTATCATATAAAAACATAGTAATAGTTTTACACACATGCATATTCACCATGCTGAGTCGTGTCATGTCCAGCAGCTCGACACCAACATGATAACTTGTTTAGCCCCACTGATAATAAGGCAAACTGTGAAGAGCATGAGGATCCTGCTGTTTGATTTGAGCCTGGATGTAGAATATGTTTGTTTGTTTGTGTGTCTGTTGTGTGCTTGTTGTGCAATGTGGAGGGGGAGGAACAGGGGAAAACCAGATGCTCCTGAGAACGATGGCCATTGAACGATGGAATACATTTCTGATGTGTGTGAAACGTTCCGTCCTCGTTCTATCACATCTTATCACTATCAAGCCTTACAAACCACCTGTCCTCATGTACCATGGCACCTCTTCTTTGATGCTGTGCTGCACAGAATGGGACTAATGGTAGAATGGTACATACAGTCAAGGCGGCATGTTTCTCACTTGTAACAATGGCTGCAATGGTTCTCTTTCTCTGACAACTATGACAATAGCCATCAGTGTTTTTTTTTTTTTTGTTCAGCTCAGCCGGTACAAACTCACCCACTTCATAGTTTTTAAAAGCAATTGAGGAATTCACTCAAGGCTCACTTACATCGTCTCTCTCCACTCCTACTCCTCCATTTCTTTCCCTAAGTGTATGCTGTCTTTATAAGAGCTGTTCAAACCAACAGTCATCAATTACCATTTCAATTTTCCCTTTGCTTGCTCCCTATCTCATCCTTCAGTCAGCTATCTCACACACAAACACACACACACACACACACGCGCACACACACACTTTCAAAGGTTTTGGCCAACGCAAGCAGAAATGCACCTCTACACAAGGACAAAGCAGTTGTTTTCCATCCAGCTGCTGCTCCCGTCAGCAGCCAAACATTTATATTCTCTCACATCAGACCATACTTGGGGAACATGCTAAAATGAAAGGGACGTATAGAGCCTCTTTTGACATACGACCTTTTCTTTCAGCTGCTACCTTGTTTACTCTTCCCATATAGGTCTATCAATCTGTTGTCTAAATACAATTCTGCATATATCTATATATTTATATTCGAATCTTATTTAATATGCTGCTAATGGGAAAGACACATTTGCACTTTTACACAAACACAGATGACAATAATGCACAGTGACAGTGACAAACTTTTATTAAATAGACGAAGCTTCCGCACTTGAGGAAAGTGGTAATTTGTGCAAAACCCATTTGTGCAAAATGTCAGCATTTCAACATGCTTACAATGGAGGAAATTAAGATAATTGTAAACCCTCAGTCCAGTTGGCACATGTTGCATTGAAAACCATAATCATTTTCAGACTAAGACAAAACCCACGTTTCCAGCATCAGCGGCATGAACATTTTCCATGGATTTCTGATGTCCATTGTGAAAAGTCGTACAGCTCCAGAGCTTGAAAGCTGAGTACATCTCCACCATCGGAGACCATGAGGGTGTGTGCAGGAATTTGTGCCAATCCATTCGTCAGCTGAAAAGTTTCTATATCTCTATATCTTATCCCCGTCAGAGGCCCAGAGACACAAGTGCACTTAAACTTTCCCTGTTAGCTGCAACCTGCAATTTGATTTTCACTGGAAGTTAAATAAATTAAGAATGCAGAAGTCAAAATTAGACGCCGCCACAACAAAGCCAGAGTTGGTCAACCGTTGGATCTGTGCACAGGCGTTTGAACTCATGATGTTAAAACAGTACATGGAGTAGAATTTAACTAGTGAAGAGGGTTTTTTTTTGTCTTTTTCTGCGCCTGTTTAAGGGAGTATGGCAGAATTTAGTTTAAATGATCGATGCCTCATTTCTTCTGATGTGTGCAGTCTCTTTTTAATGCTAAGTTGACTGTTAGATCCTGCCCAGTTTTATTGCCTGCCTTCCTCTGAATAATAATATTCATTTTAAGTCTTCTAACTTTGATGCACCCATGAACAGCTCACTCCCTTTTACATTATAACTGACATGTACATGTGTATTAACTAGAAGGTAAAGTGGAACATTATCCACTGTAGTGATCAACTCTATGGGATAAAGTTGAACTGAATGCTGGACAGTGTTCAGGAACGTAAATGTGGTTGCATGTAAAAAAGAAAAGAAAACGATTTATGTAGGAAGCAAACAACCGGTGGCGATTTGCATCCATTGTTCACTCCTCAGAGTGAATCATGTCTGCTGTGTCCTTGCATTGCTTCCAACAGCCTGTATGGAGATGGAGACACAAAGAACTAAAGAAAACATTTCTCTTTCTGCGTTTCTCACCCTCCATTTATTCCTTCCTTCCAGGTTTTCACACAAAGGATGGGACCATTACAAATGTCACGCTGACAGGTGGGAACTATCCATCACCCTATTAGAGCTCGGGCTTGTGCGATTTGTAGCCACCCAGTTCACAGCACTGCCTAAGTGTGGGTGGGATCAACAAACAGCACAATTAGTCCGACTCATTAGTGGGGAGGACCACAAAACAGCAACATAGATGTATTATTCAAGTACCACTTTCAAACCAGCACAATGCTTTAGTTGTACTATACCAATGAAACCACTGAACTCTAATATAGGCTCCCTAATTTAAAGGTCACTATCATCCTGTTTGCAATCAAAAAAACAAACACAAAGATGAAATGAAAGGACAAATGCATTTCAAGATAATGCACGGCTTAATTCATTTGTAACGTTGAGTACAAATGACAATTCCAGCTGATCACAGATTAGATTTTACATTTTGTCGGACTTAGTTTAGCTGTACAGAGGTCAGGACCTTGATAATTCATACTTTAGACAGGCGATGAATAAAACAATAGTTCATATATGTTGTCTAACACTTTATTCAAGGGTAAAAATAAAAAAAATATTATAAATGCAATGTCAGCAGTTTCCAGGACACCTATGTATACATAAAGGGATTTATTATGCCAGGGATGGGCCAGCACATGGACTTGAAGCCTACGCGCATGTGTGTGTGAACAGCACAAAGCATGAACGTCAATGTGGTTCAAACAAACCAAAAAAATAAAACATCGCAGGCTAGGATAACAAAACCTGTCCTGCTTGCTGTTTCAAACATCCAGATCTCATTTCACAGACACCAAGAACAATGTTACCCTGATATGCTCCAACTTAATTACTGCAGCTCCCGTCCTCTCATACAGGAGGGAAGAGACAGTGGCACTTGAGGTTACGATGGCTCTATTGAAAGCAGGTGATGAGACGGAGCAGACTAATGAAATCTGAATGTCTCTGGGAGACGGAGTGAGCAAAACAAACAGCTGAAGATGGTCAACTAACTCAGCACTAATGAAAAGCCCTGCAGTCACAGTCACTAGGACAAGGAACAGGAAGTGAGAATGTCTCTATATGACCATTTATATTTATTCATAATCTAATCAACATATGTGTAGAACGTGCTTAAAAGTATGTATCTTGCATCTGCATGTTTATCAAATGGTCAGATATTAAGTCTTTGTGTATGTGGATCTAATTTGGATCAAACTATGTTTTGTTTTAATTATTTGGGGTTGTTGTTGTTGTCTTAGTTGCCTTAGATAAAGATCTTTTTTTTTTTTTAACTGCCGTCTCCTATTCATTAAGATCTCCAAATCCCTACAATCATTTCCAGTCTTAACCACACCACCCGTCCTTTGTACTGCATGTCACTGGCCCAGCTGGCAAACACAGGGTCATTCCAGGGTCTTGTTTCCAGGGATGTGATACTTCACTATGGATGAATCACTAAGCTTCCCTCTGGAGGCTGAGACAACACAGAGGAAAGGGCACTGCAAGATTGCAAGGTAATGAGTCTATTAATTAAAAGGATTCTCAAAACTGGCTGCCGTCTTAGCCCCATAGACACACACACACACACACACACACACACACACGCGTGCGCGCACAAAATCCTGAAAAAAAACGTCCCTGAGGTTTGCAGATGCAACACAGGTGACCGCTCAGTTCTTGTTCTCCTCTCCCCGTCGAGCAGCTGAATGGTGATCACTGATTCAAGTGAGCTGCTTGAATAAAACCATGTGCAGATAAAGGAAACACACATGCACACCAGAGGCAGGTGTCGTGTCTAATCCAGTCAGCTACTGCAAATCACTCAAGGAGGGAAATGAATAGTACCAGCAGCCATGATAACAACAATAATGCTGCACATGATCCTGTTTAGGCCTGATCTCATAGTGGAAACCAGTGGTGTCCATTGAACCTTGTACACATCTCACATGATATAGTCCCCAAGGTTTGCAGATCTGGCAGAAGTCACCTGCCATTTCCATTTCTTCCCTCTTTCATTAGTGTCTGATCAGTGAGTTTCGATTTATTTCAGTTTGTGTGTGTGTGTGTGTGTGTGCCTTTGGTCCTGGGATAATGAGGGAATAGACAGTTAGGCTCCGTAAGCATTGATTGGGACTGAACAGACCTGACTCTCTTAGATTCAGCAACCAAAAAAATCAGCAGGGTGGCTCCACTGATATGCTGCACGCACGTGCACACACACACACACGTACGCACACACACACATGCACACACGCACACACACAGTCCATTGATCAGCGTGACAAACACTGAAGATGACAGATACACTGACAGTAATCAGCACTGAATGTGCAGAAAGAGTTACCAGAGAGCAAACCAATTTATGACTGATGGTGATGGAGTGATCGACAGATGGACACAGTGATGCATGAGGACAGGTGAAAAAAATGAAAGGCCGGTAGGGGGAAGAAAAAAAAGATCAGAGGGGCCAAATGGAGACGTGTATGATGGACCAACAAAGCCAGGAAAGAAGGGAGGAAGAAAATGATGCACGTCGGAGGTCAGACTGGAGCATTTCCTCCGATTGGCTGCCTCTATCAGGGGTATATGATTACACACATACACACACACACACACACACAGCCATGTGCACACGCTCGTATGCGCTCTCCCCCACAAGGAGACTAAGATTGGATTATTGATCGCACTGAGACAGACGGATCTCAAAGGACAGCAGAGGTCTCTTTATAAGGGGACTTGTCTCGTGATAGCCATTGCTAACAGGAAAACAATAGATGACCTTAGCTCACGAATGATCAAATCAACACTCACCTTGGTGACTCATATGAGAGGCCAAATACAGATCTAATAAACGTGTTTGTATTAAATGTTATTCATTTGTTCAGTGATGGAAAGCAACTCTTTGCTATGTATTGGTGTGAACCAGATCAGCAAAATATTAAAGTTTCTACTCCACTGCAAAAAAATTATTTTCAGTATTTTAGAAACAAACTGTGTGATCAATATGTAAAATCAGTTATTTCAGCTAGACTTGAATTGACTTGAAGCATAAACATTTTAAATGTATTAAAAATGATTACTAGAAATTATGAAATAATAAAATTTAAAGTGAAAATGAAGAATGTTTATATGTAGAGGTGTGTGTAGTACATAGTAGCAACCAAGGTAAACAAATAGCCTAACCATGGTGTGTTAATCAGTTTTCAGACAAAAAAAGATAACATGTCCCATATATTATGTCCTCAGGCTATCAGGGTGTGAGGAGTGTTCACCCATATCATGTAGCACACATGTACACAATCATGAACAGCACCAGCAGACAGACACTCTCCATCACTGACTGCCACTGAGGCCTGGAGACTAACCTCAGTGATCCACAACCAATTGAGAAAGCTTACTGAGCTGAGTTCTGAGAAAGATAAGTGGAAACCTTAATCATCCCTGAGGGGAAAGTTGGTCCTTTTTTGTCGGATAATAGGCAACTACAAAGAAAAATAGGAGTGAGGAGTATACAACAGAGAAAAAGGAGTCACACACGGTCTCACTGTGGAAAGGCTCATGGACAATAACAACTCAAAAGAAGTGAATCATCATGTGCTGAGTAGAGGATGTGCAAAAATGAGAGTCGTGCATTTACATAAACAGACACAATGGAACAAAGCAGAAATGGATGCTTTTCTTTGGATGTTTTAATGGCCAGCATTAACACTCACAGTAGAGAGCATCTTATCCATAATAAACAGAGACATTCCATGGGGATAAAGCTGTGAGACACTGATACCCTGGCAACAGGAGGTCTCCATTTGGCCATTTCAAGGTGAGTTAGAGCCTGTGACCTTGCCGGCTTTCCCATGAAGACAGCTTAATGGCTCCTCTGCCCTCTTAGTAATTGGGAGGGCTTTTCTCCTGCATTAAACAGTAGGTTTTATAAAGTTTGAAATAGTGGGAATAAGCAGTGGAATAAAATTATTGTTTGTATTAAAGATATTCTGCCAATAAAGTGAGACGTGTGAATAGTGAAAATTGTCGTGTTACAGGCTCTTAAATATATCTGAGACCAAATAAATGATATCTTGCTGTTATTATGCTAATATTATGACATAATGTGAAAAAAGACAATTTCAATCAATCAGTCAATTTTATACATTGACTTGGTTCAGATTTCAACTTTTTAAACATGTGAATTGGAACGTCAATTCAATCTGTGTGAACTTTCCTTTGAGATAGTGCTTCCGAACTATGAATTTGCACAACATTGATCAAAGCTGACTTGGATCCACATAAAAACATGTTGGATAAGAGGGCTGTAGAAAAGCTATGTGGGTCGGCCCTATATCTACTTTACAGTGATGGCTACATACGGTGCACAGAATGAAGCTGTTTGCGTATAATCTGTGTCAGTCAAACACAGTCAGTACTGAATTTTGTAAACTTGCTGGTGAGTTGGTCGTTTCTCATAACTGTCAGCTGTAAGTCAAATATACCTGTATAAAATCAATAATATGACGTTTAGTGTACCTTTGCACTTGATAACAAAGTTAAATGTTGTTTGTTTACATGGTCGAATTCATTTCAGATCAGTACAACACAGACATGATTAGCAAAGTCAGCACGAGTATGTCCCTGTCATTTGTTTTAGCCTGGAGATGTCTTCTTAACCCTTAAAGGGCAAATCTTGACCCAGGATCATTCTTCACCGGCCGCCAGACGAAAACAAACCAGCAGGGACACTATCTGATGGTAATGACTCCATTCATCATCATTTACTGGACGAGATACACTGTTATTTTGACGTTTGTCTTTTCAGTTTTTGTTGGTTAACAAAGAACATGTTATCGACAGGATACCTTTTTACCTTCGGGCTCTAGCTTACGTCACTGGGAGTATGTGTGGACCTGTAAAGATGCAGTGAAGGACTTAGAGATGCAGGGAAATCGGACATGCATTCCTGTGTTGAAGCCACAGCAAGTCTTTACAAACATGCTCCATGTGGTAGGAATGAGCCTGTGAGGGGTCACTGTTTGACTATTACCCCACTGTTTGGACAGGATTCCAACAATCACATTGATCTCAGCTCATTTAAACAAGTATCCTGCATGAACTAGCTGCAACCCACATTTGTTAGGTATTAACATGCCATGCAGCAATTCCCAACCCCATGCTGTCTAAATATTTAGGAGAGCTTTAAGATAACTGGTGATCTCAAGGAACATGCTGGATGAGTTTGAGAGTGTGTACTTTGTTTAAAGAGTATTGACTGGAGATCATGGAAAGGCTCACATTGAATATGCTTAAGAGTTTGACAGACAGTCGTTATGAGATTGTGACCAATGAATCATTTGTGAGAACCTGTGTTCGTCATGATTTAAGGTTTGTTTAGGCTAGAAAACATGGTTAGACCAAGGCTTCACCTGGAAACATCCAATGTTTGAACAGGGTACGACTACAGGTTTAACCCACTGTGCCATCAATAAGTAATAAATTAAAATTATGGAAACTCATTTTATTTATATTATATTTAATATCTATATACTATTTTGTAGTTTACAGGAAGCCCTTATCTTAAACTGATCACATTACAACAATTGTGTTGTAATGTTTGTGTACAAACATTTTCTCATGGCAGGAAAGTGTCAAAAGGCAAATAGGATTTTTCTTATTGGCAAGTAATTTTTAAAAGCTGAATATTTATTTAGTCTATAATGGGCAAATCCAAAATGTACAGTATGTCAGAGGTCATAACTTATGACATTGGTTTTTGGGTCGGTCAGCCATTAGTAGAACTGAGCTGAGATACTGACACCAATTTTCTCTCTACTGTTTACAATCACACTACTGCTCATCTAGCAATGATGTGTGTGCTGTTGCGTCAGTGTTCCCCTTAGCCAACTGGAGTCCAATTCTGGTGCCAAGTGCTGGCACAGTGTCGGCCAAGCTGTTGGAAAGAAAAACTCATAAATTTATTTCAGCATTTGCATCGGCTGACAAAAGTTAAGAGTGTGCAGGGGGATTGGGAAACTTCAGTGTCCTCACTGGGCCATTCAGCAGCATCCACTGTTCTCAGCCCTGAAAACAGCTGTGCTCTGATCATCACCAAGGAGAAGACACCCATGTAAAGGAGTAGATGGGAAAAGAAGAATATCCTCCCCTGCAACAGACACAGTGGCATCAGTGTTTATGTAGCTGCTTAAGAGTAAATTGAAAATAAGATTGTCAGGAAGTGGAATGCAGCCATTTCTGTTCAGAGTATAGAGAGGAATCTTTAATTAGAATGTGTTGAGAGATCACAGTTTCCCTTAGAGCTATCGGGCCTTTTCATGTTTATATAATGCATATGCATGCGCTGGAGCCATCATTTGAAACCAGATACTCAATTTCACATAGTGTGGCTCAAAAGGTTTCACTGTGCACGGCATTTTTGGACCTGAGACTGAGCAGAGAGGTAAAAGCTGACATCTGAAACAAACATGTGGTCGACATCTGAGCTTTGAGACATGCAATAAGTAGAAAATATGAACAATGCCTCTTATAAATCATTCCTCCCAAAGCACAGATCATGATCACAGGAAATAAGCAAGTCATGGCAGAAAGTATTAGGGGATGGAGGTAAATCACAGAACTGTGCTTCTTCTACAAGATGAGCCAGGACTGTACCAGTGGTGTGATAGGATGTCGTCTCAGTGCCCCGAAGCTTTGACGTCTGCCAGCATCGTCGGAATCAGAGCAGATCCCCAAAGACCGAAGATCCGACAGCAATCACAGCAGAAAAAACTCCCCCACCCTCTTCCCTCGTCTGAACCAGCAATAATATGATGCTGGATTAATTTTTGTTCCTCTCCGTAAGCTGTGACGGAGAAGAGAGAAAAAATGCTTAGTGTCCAAAATAATGAAACATTCCATGACACGTCCTTATCAGCCAAATGAAAAAAATCGCATTATCTTCAAAAGGGGTTTTAAATGCCCGCCTGCCAGTTTGCTCGCTACCTCAAGCTGCACAGGGAATATCAACTGAGAGACAGTAATTCGCTCCAGTGCTTAATATTCAGTTCTCAGCGATGTAATATGCAAATTCATGGGGGTCATGCAGAAGTCACAGTGAAAAAAAAACCCTTAACTTAATTTGAGAGGTGGTTGGAGTTTTTTCTCAGAAAATGAGTCAGTTATGGATAGGGTTCAGTTAAAGTCAAACAGGCGGACTGTACCGGGGCGCGGAGAGGTCTCTGCAGCCCTGACACCAGCTGATCTCCTCAGATTTACTGTGCATGCACAGCTAACACATTAACACCGAGCATCTCCATCAGTTTCCCCACAGGAATCGAGTGCAGCGGTGTGGAGCGTGTCCAACAAATGAGAAAGTGAGGCCTGTGAGACCTGTTGAAAGACAACAAATCCACTTTGCACAAGAAGAATTTATACTTACAGGTGCTAGATGGATTATAGTCAAACATAAATGTTATGTCATGTAAAACTCAACCTGCCACTGTAGAAATCATAACACAATTGCACACACATAAATGAGAGTCACTGCTTGCTCTGTAACATCACATATCAGTACTCCCCTGTCAACTGGGAGAAATGTCATCATTAAGCAGCTGCCCCTGTGTTTCGCTGCAAAAAAGGAATCAGCCTGTTCCCAGCCCTAATGCCTCTGAGGATGGGATATCAGCGCATCTCCAGCAGCTCCAGATGTGTCGTTTGGTTGTGGCTGCACACTTTGTAAAATCTGATATCGCATGTCCGGTTCCAACCAGAGATTGTTGTCTTGTTGATGGCCTGGGCAATGCGGCGAAGAGACAGAGGTGGCTGTGCCACAGGCCCTGCTAATCGCTACCAGAGAGGAAGAATTAGCCATTTAAAGATGGGCAGGACTGATAGAGGGATCATGAAGCTATTAACCTCCAAACAGGCTGCTGAGAGCTCAGCAGATGGCAGGGCTGATGGTGAGAGGGCTGCCAGACTGGGAGGGGAGCAGGATGACAGCCAGGACTTTGCATGGATGCTTATAGACTAGTCTTTCCAAGCACCACAGTATGCTTATGCATGTACCATATTCATAAGCAAATGCATATATATTGGCGCTGCACGCATATATATGCATACATTTGTACGCCTTTCCCTCAGACCAAAAATTGCCATTGCTAAAACAAGCTGATGAGCAGACAACGAGAATCAAGTGAGTCCTTATCTCAAAACTCTCTCACTTATGTATTATACATCTGAATCAGATAGATGTCATCTGATCATAAACATGAAAAACCTCCATATTTGCCATATATGGTTACTATGGTTACTTACCAATGACTTTCGCAGGATTTTTAATTCTTATTAAATGAAACAAAAACATGTAGTGTGCTCTGTTCAGTGAAAGCCTTTTGCGATGTTTTTATACTGTATTGTAAAGGTCCAGTATGTAGGATTTAGTGGGTACCTATGTTTTAGTGTATAATCACATGAAGGTAAGAATCATTGTGTTGTTACCTTTATATCTACACAGACCCTACTATGTGTAGACGCAGCGGACACAGCCATTGCAGTTGTTTGTATGCAAGGTAACTTTTATCTCAAGCGAGACATGGCTTCACATAGATGCTGACAAAAGGGGAGTAAAGCTTACATTAGGTGTAGGCTGATGTTACACAGGGGTAAAACAGAGGATGATACTTGACAGATACCTGCATAAAGTTCCCAGCACTGTGTGATTTGTTGCATATTTTTGAAAATAAAATCTCACGATACGATCATTGCCGGGTTGAACAATGTTTTGTGTGTGTGTGTATGTGTGTGCGTGTGTGAGATCGTGTTTGATGTCTCCCAGCCATTTGTTTACTGTGCTTAAAAAAAGAAAAAAAAAAAGCAGTCAGACTGACAATGGTATACCAAGCAGGAAACAGAGGACCAAAGAGGATTGTGACATGAATGCGAGAAGGATGACAGCTTATTCTCTGGCTGTGTGGAATGAATTCTCCCAAATGAAGACATCAGAGTGGAGGAAGCTGCATGTGCATCTCTGGAGTCTGTGGTAGCGGTGCAAAGATAAACAGAGCAGTAGCACTGTGCTAATGGTGTTAGTTATGCAGAGTGACGTTAGTTGACAGAATTGAAAGTCACAGTGCTGGGATCAAATCACACGAGGACATGGGGGGTGTCTGATATCTGGCACAATGATGAAACTAAGAACTAAACACACATACACAGTACATTCACACAAATTCTGTGTTTGTTATCACCCAGGAATATGTTTACATGGGAAAAATTTGCTTCACATACCAATTCTGTCAAACATTCACGCATATTATTTCTAATAATCTTAATTTTCAATGAAATTGTACTCAATAGAGCTTTCATTTGTACTTTTAACGTGGTCGCCAGCTACAACGTCTAAAATAAACAGCAAAAGACTTTCACTGAAAACATTAAAAGAAAGACTCACATTTACACTAAACTGGAGGAGAGTTTACACACATTTGTGTGACAAGGAGTTTTATGTTGGAAGTGTTCGACTATAAAGGGTCACTTGCCGAAATACATGGGGAACCATTAATCAAGATACAGAACCATCCGTTCCAACAAAAATGTCCTCCAGAGGTCCCGACGATCGTATTTTACGTGCTCGTGAGCACAAGGAACACCCATGTTGTCCTAAGTTATCAGTGAACATCTGTTTCATAAACTCTTTGCGTGGCTCCTCAGTGACTTCACACTCTGCTCACCCTTCTGTCTAAACTGAGATAGGTGTGGTCAACGTGTATGTACGTATGAGGGATGCAATACGATGGTCACTTGGGTGTTTGAAGGTGAGATCACTGGTATAGTCATTCTGTATGTGTGTACGTACAGTAACATTATAATAGTGTATAAACTACACAATATCACAATGCAAATATGATAATATCAGTATTTTTATATATTATTAATAACCCCTCCAGGTACATCAACAAAGTTAAGGAAATAGAGATGAGTGCTGTTGAAATTGCATGTGTCTGGTGCAGGTCAGCAGGATGTGAAAAAGGTCGGAAGGGGAGACGCAAGCTAATTAACTCATATTTTGATGACGGCATGTGGTGCTCTCATCCCGATAGATCCCCAAAGAGCTCTGTTCAAAGCTCTGGGTAGCACATGTAATCCTCACAGCTGAGAAGTGAGTCATCACACATACATGTGGAAACGCACAGGCACACACAGATATTGGTTTTCGGATAACACAAATGACCTTATGTTCATTTATTTCCTTCAGGCTGTGCCTTGCTACTTGTGTGGCCAAGGTAGCGCACAGATACTTAAAAGCAGTGTGTTGATGGACGTTATTCAATTACTCTTCAACACTGAACCCTTACGCTTTAGATATTGTGGCCACAGGCGGTAATACAGCATTTCTTAATACAATACCAAATAATCCAATATAACAGTGAAGCAATCCTTTCTTCTCCTCACCAATATTTCCTGTGTTGTAAATGAATCTTGCTTTTTATACAGCACACTAGCGTATACTGATCTCTTCCGTATGCTACTTCTACCATCCTATCATTAAATTGCTACATCAGCAGGACAACAATGCAATACTTCACCTAAAGTATCAACCCGGATCATTAAATATAACATTAAACCTATTCATGTAACCTCAACTCTATGAAGAGGTGCTGACAAAGCAAATATCTTTGTTGCTGTTCCTAATCTGGGATCCGGCCAATCAAACCCCAGCAGCACCACTTTCTCCTTGGTTACTTCAAACACAGGCATCTCTGGAAGTAATGTAGCACAACTGAGCAAACACAGTCATTGCTGGCGTAAGTATCTCTTTGTGGCAACACACACACACACACATGCACACACACACACACATGCACATGTGAAATGTGCATAAATGGAGCCTAGCAAAGGAAATTAGAGTGTGTTTGGGGTCAAGCGCGCTGTTAACAAGGTAAACAGTGATGGGGGTCACTGTGGGGTAATAGTGCTGTGTATTGAGGGGACCAACCAGGTTGTCTGTAATGAGATTAAGACAGATGGGGAGGAACTGGTGGAGAAGATAAAGCAAGTTGGAGGAAGGGAAAGACCTGATCTTTAAATGTAGAGGAAAAACAAATCAGGATTATTTTAAAAGGCAAAGAGGCTAATTCTTGTATTAATAAGTGACAATGCTTTACCTTTCTGTTTAATTGCATGATTGCTCTATGGACGTCTTGTCAAAGCAGAGAAAAGACAGGTGGAACATCAGTGACTGCTTTACATTGAAATGAGCCCGCACACACCACAGTAGATTCGGGGGAACTGACATATATTAATGAAATGCTGCTATTTTTAATGGGAATAATTGTCGAAATATCTGCATGAAAAAGGATTAGCGAATACCGTTATTTTCCATATTTGACAGAATTTGAATGAGGGCAATGGGTGGAAAGTCAAAGCTGCAAGCCGTCAGTGCTTTCTGAGTGCAGCTTTGCATATACGCAGTCTTTTTCCCTCAATGCTTTCTAAGTGCCTCTATGATCTTGTTGGGGACTTTTTGTTATGTCTATGGAGAAAATAGTCGCTATCCCATAAAATTGCTGGTACTTACTTGGACCAACACAGCTATGTTGACTATGATCAATTCATGGTGTTTCATGAATAACTGAACTTGTCAGTGGTTTATGAGTGTTAACGATTTTCCTGCCCTGTAGATAACACCTACCATCTGTCTGACTTTGAACTGCCCAGTGTTTTGATGATGCATAAGGAAGTCATGTATCACATGTGCCCAACTGATTTTTTTGTCTGACAAGTAGCTTACACAGATATATGCAGCTATAGACTAGAATGTAAGAAACATATTTTTTTAATGTTGGTATGTATTGAATGCAATGGCACATTTTTTTCAATGTAGGATTGTGCACAACAAAATCCAGATGTCCCTGTGAATCCTTTGAAACTATGCATTCTGACGAATGGGATGGTTGGTGAGGACATGTGGCACAAGCCATATATAACATGGCTCTTGTGCACAACTGTTATTATTTTGGACGTTTCCCCTGGAAAAAAAAAAGAAATATCTTTTCTTTTTATTCTATTCTTCCATAGCAGGCTTGTGGTTCACCCCAAAAAGTCTGGATGTAGATTATTCCATTCTGAAACATCACAACAATTCAATGTTCATGAAAGAGATGAGTGGAATGTACACATCATTAAGACTGCCTTTTGGTCTGTCCATCAACCAGGATCCATGAGGTGCTGCTGAGACTTCTGGGAGTACAGATCACTGATTTATTTCACTGCTACCAGATTAATAACTGCTTTTGAGATTCTCTCTCTCTTATTAAAGGCGATGGCCCATAGTGTGCAAGAAGAGAAACAGAGCCAACCTTCAAAACAACCTGAAAAACAAACCATTTGTTTTCTCTCTCTTCCTCTCTCTTAATTCCCACTGCCTTTGAATCATTGTCTCACTCCACCATCCCCTTCTGTCTTCTCTTCGATTGCTGCCTCTTTCATTTCATCATTCTTTCATCACTTCTCACAACGGCTTTTTTTCCGCATCCTTTCTCCATCTACCTTTGTCTTCCCTGTCGCTCTCTGGTTGCTATTTCTGCCTGCAGCTTTGTTGTATGTTAATCAGCTGCAGGAGTACAAGGTGCGTTGGGTGTAATCATCCTGAGGGCTGACTGGGTGGCGGCTGGAAGCTCGTCAGCTGGGACTAATTGGAACAAAACGCTGCCTTGTTCTCTGAGAAGATGTGAGAGGGTGGAGGATATGGACAGAATCGTGTCTGCAACTGCAGGTAATCTGAGGAGAGTGGTGAGAGGAGGTGGAGACGTATGGACGTAAAAAAGCGTGTAGGTGTAAAAAGGGGAAAAATTAAAACTAAGGTGTCATTCTCATTCTCATTCTACATTCTCATTGCCAACTAATAGAAGTAAACTAATATTAGTCTTGAACGCTGCTTGGCAGCTGAACAATGTTGCGCTGCTGCTGAAAGCCTTTATGTTAATGTCTTACCACGATGTGCCAAAATGCATTTAAGAGCATTATAGCACCATAAACCGATTTATTATTCACCTGGTGTTAGCAGTAAAGGAGAAGGGTAAAAGGATGTTTATGTGGAGGCAGGTTTAAATAACCCATTAAATAACACTTCCCTTCAAATAAATGCAAACTCAAAGTCCTCTGGAAACACAGGTGAATCCCCAGTGTGTGCGTCTTGAGCACACGTACCTGTGTGTGTCCTTCGGTGACACATTAGCCAGCGTTCAGCTGGTGGATGTGATTAAAGGAGGAGTGCGACTGTCCTCTCTAACTCACTGCCACTGTACCAGCTGCAGCTGGTAATGACGCTCTGATATCACTTCCCTCTTTAAGATGCCGCTAAGTGGATTTTGATGCAGCGAAACAGAACATAGAGAGCAGTTGTCACCTCGCTAATGGAACCTCTGTTTTATGAAACACAGGAAATCGATTGATCTCGAGCACGCAGGCTTTATCAGTGACAACATTTCAGCTTTATCTCAACAGCAAAGAGAAAGCAGCTGTATCCATATAGTGAAAATCATCTTAGTGTTAGTGGGCGTAAACTATTCATGTGCTTGCTTCTCATGGATGCGTGTGTGATGTAAACTCATAAACTAATCAAAGACAGCTGACCTTTGGCAAATGGCAAATGACAATCTACATTTAAAAAAAAAAACACTATTTAAAAGGAGTCAAGACTCGGAGACACTCATGAGTCCAGGTCCATTTGCAGCCGAGCACCGTGAATGCAGCGAGGATGATATGACAGTGAACTGTGCCACATCCTCTCACTGCTCATAATTGCTCTCAACTTGCCTTTAATTAAAAGACATAATCCAATTAACAGGCAGAAATAGGATTAATGCTGCCTCACACTCCAGCTGCTGCTCTGTAATGAGTGTGTGTGTGTGTGTGTGTGTGTGAACGTGTCTGGTCCCCTGACTCAGACGTATCACCAGTGCCACATGGGTGATGTGGGTGAGAGAGGTAGTGGGCAGGAATTAGATATGAAAGGACAGAGGGGGGGAAACTGAGAGAAGGCGTCATGTGTAGAATTAACCAGGTAATCACAGATCAAACGACAGCTTTCACTTTCACTTTCCTAAATTCTCATTTCCATTGAGTGTGGACGTAGAAACGCTTGATTAACGGAAGACAAATTGTCGCCACTCTAAAAAAGGGAAATGTTATTAATGATTACAGTCAGTAAAAAGCGGTAATTAGAAATTTCGAGGGAGGAAAAAGGTCAAAGCAAAGAGAGGCCGTGAAAGACGATGATTTAATGACGGACGAATGTGACGAGAGGTCGTGGTCTGTTCCTCGGAGACATCCTCCCTCGCCGCCCAGCTAAAGGTGAGAAACAATGACCGTGAAAGAACGACATGCCAGCATAACGCCACTATTGTCGGAATAACAAAGGCTGCTGCTGAGCCACAAGGATAAGAGGACACGCTAACAGGGGAGCGTTCAGTGTTCCTGAGACGATTATGTTGTTGTTGCCTCCCTACATCTGTCCTGTTCTCTAATACACCTCACACAGACCAGCATCATCCCTATTCTCCTGGCTGCCTCGCCATTAGCACGTTTTCTGCACTCTGCAGTATCCCCATAGTTGTTGTAAGCTGGGAATCACAACATGTGACTCTTGCAGTGTTTAATATTTGTGCTTTCAGATAAGAATGAATGGGAGCATCATGTGAACAGACTGAAAACAATAGTTGCCGGTTCAATGAGCTTTTATCTATGAGTGATTACATTTTATCTTGAGTTCTGTGGATTTTAGTTTACTGTGATAATTGTGTGTCAGCACAGAGCTACTTCAGCTATAACATAAAATGCATTTTTTAAAAAAGCTTTTTAACATTGATCAGTAAATTGAAACTAGTAAAATGTTAGTGACCTTGTGCACCACTTCCCATGGTCTGGCCGGTATGTCCACCCTGTCATTCTGTCAACTATGTGTGTGTGTGTGTGTGTGTGTGTGTGTGTGTGTGTGTGTGTGTGTGTGTGTGTGAGATGTGTCAGTGTTTGAACCAGTGTGAGTGGCAGAGTTCAGAGGGCCTGTCTGTGCGCTCTCTGTGGGCTTCCATCTGACAAGACAGTAAAGCGACAACAGCAAAGCACTGACACATCACTGACAACTAAGCGTGAGAGTGACAAATGGGGCAAAAAGTGGCATTATGCTCGACCACGTCCCGGTCAGTGCGCCCCCTATCAAAACAACAGACACGATTCAGTCTGGATAATTATACAGATCAAAAGTGACAGATCATAATCTGTCGTTATGGGAATAATTGGATGGTTATTTGTACTAGATGGAGAGTAAGCACCAGAAACAGGAAACGGATTTGTCATCACACTGTCTTACAAAGAAATACTGAATTTATAATATAAAATGTCAGCTATCGGCAGCTTCAGTCCACAAACCTCAGTTTGACAACAGAGACGTCAGAACATCAGTGAGGGATGTGAACCCTGAGAGCCACAGAGCGATCAAACCATCATGACGTCCAGCTGAGCAGAGGCTTAAAGCAGCCAGATCAAGGCAGCGTGCACACAGCACATCCAGCATCACCCAGTACTCAGCTTACTCCATGTCTTTGCTTGCGTGAAACAATCAAATTGTGGGATTTGTACCTCTAGTTATGTGCATATGTCATTTGTGTTTGTGTGCTACCATCATATGAATGAGAAATATAGCATCTCCAGAAACTCCAGAGGGCACCTTGTGGCAGTGATGCATGCAAGGGCAGTGAAATCACTGAAGACAAACAATAGATGGTAGGTGTCAGTCATACACACATTCACACATCATAGATGAGTGTATTCTTGTACCTGGATGACTCTCATCAACATTAGAAAAATACCATAACATACTGATCAGGTACTAAAATCATTACATGAACCAGGACCAGGTGCCAACTGAAAGCAAGGTCACAGACTAACTGGTGATTTAAGTGGCCTGAGTAGAGACGTGCAGTTGCAGTGGAAACTGTTGAGTTTAATAGCAGGAAAATTCACAAAGGCTCTGGAGCAATACAGTGAAGAGTGACTCACTTAGGGTCAAAGGAGAGTTTCATATAAATCTCTTTTTAAAAAAAAAAAAAATCAACCAGTTCTATCAAACATTTAATCTTACAAAAAGAAAAAGTGGAAATTTTACCACATTAGTAGAAGACGGGGATTACACACTGCCACTGATGTGAAGTAGACTGATAAAAACTTTTTGGCTAAATGCTTTATGGTTTCCACTCTGTGACTTTAAAGCCCTTTCAACCACACAGTACTTTTGAAAAATCACGAGGGGATATTCAATACTATTCTGCAATACACCCGTACGCAGTGACTTCTCCCTATAAGGATTTATTTCAGCCAGAGAGGATTGTAAACAGTTTGGCGAGTTAAGTCTTTGTCAATTGAGTTGAGGTTGGAGACCACTTTAGCTTGCGTCTCTGCTGTGACTGACATAATGGAATATATATCAGTATGTGTCAGATGCATAGCCTGGAATATGAAATGGAAAAAAAAGAAATGCCTATGCTGTCTGAATAGAAATGCAGCCGCGCTGTTAGGTCCTGACATAGAGATTGCATAATGGCTCATACATAAAACATTATGCTATGTATATGCTGCGCGCACAAGGACGGGCAGGCCTGTGGTACAACCTGCTATTTCCCCCCCCAAAAAGATCCCACATGTCCATCGCGGAGCTGAATGTACAGACCGTATGTGCATTCTTGGCCTTATGTGCACATGTTCATGTCAGACAGCACGCCCTTCTCAGAGAACGGCTTAATTGGAAAGTTTTTTTTCCTTCCCCCCTCCCTCTTTCGACAATCTTTCTCCAGCTCGCGTTTTCTTTGCACCTCATCGGAGAGGGGAGGCCCACAGTGTCGCCTCAGCACATGTTCATCAAGTCCGAGTTGCAGGGAACTCACAGGAGAGAGAGAGGGGATTAGGATTTAGTTGACTGTATTCCGAAGGCAATAGTGATGAGTGGTGGGGGGGGGGGGTGCAAGACGCAACCAGGACCACGTTTGCTTTTAGCGCAGCACTTGTGAGCTGATTAAAAACGAGGAAGGAAAGTGGAACATTAAGAGGAGCCAGAGTTTCTTCAAGTGTTTCTTGCGAGTCGCTTTGGTGTCTTTTCCACTGATAATGATGTTGCACAAGAAAGAGACCACGAGAAGACTTTCAAACTTCCGGCCACTTGAACTGAGGTTTTCGAGGCGGGGGGACGCTGAGGAAAAAAAGGGGAAAAGCTCGACAATCATTAAAAGTGGGGAAAAACCTCAAAGTCCAACTTTGGAAAGAAACCTCGAGATAGTCTGAGGGATCATTCCGAAAGTTACGGCTGAGATTCTGTTCCGTTTTCCACTGGGCCCGTTTCTCCTCCTCCTCCCTGTCCTCCATCTCACCTCGCCGGCTTGTTTTTCCCAAGCTGTCCTCCTCGTTACCTACCTAATCCCAGCCACTGTCAGGACTTAAACGCTGCTTTCAGCGTGTGCCATATTCTCAGCATTCAGCATCATTTCCCTGAGCCTCACTGTCTGACACAGACAGAGAGGGAGAGAGGAAGAGAGGGGAGGGGGGTGAATTGGAGAGGAGATAAAAACACACACTCTGCGGATTACACACATACATACACACATAAATATGCATATAAACAAGCAGGGACACATTGTAGGAGCCTCTGATTAATTAGCCCGGTGGTTTATCGGGGTGATCCGGAGTTCAGCACAGTTACGTTTCCTATAGATAAAACAGTGTGTGGGGATAATGAATGCTGATAATGAATGCTGATCAGCACAGAGGAAGAGGAGGAGGAGGAGGAGGAGGAAGAACTGGAGGAGATGAGACGCGGATGACAAGAGGGCGCTTTGGTTTAATTGCTTACCTGATACTTTACTTCCTCCTTATTATCCTCTCCTCATCTATTACAACAGATGAGGAAATTGCCTCTGACAGACACAGCCAACATGGAGAGGCTTTCTTCAACGTGCCAGGACGGAGCTGCAGGTTTATGGCGGCAGTTTATCTGTGATGCTAACTGACGGTGCCTGCTTTCATTATTCAGACATTAAAGAGCTGTGTGTAGTGATGCAGCGGATTATTGCTGTGTGTTTTGCACTTTTTTACGACCTCAGTGACGGGAGCATCCTCACCATCAAAGCTGTGCAAAAATCTTTTTGGAATAATTTGCAAGCTGCCTTCAGGGACCGTCGTCAAGTTAACGCAGCAACAAAAACTGCAGAGAGACGATCCCTTGATTAACCTTAATGCAAAACACTTCCATCCATTGGTCGAACTTGCGTGGCTATAAACAATGACAGTATTGTATGTGCATTCTTACAACAATATTTATGACAAACACGAATGGTACTTCAACAATAGGGTTACGAGAGTTATATAACGTCGAAAACATAAAATCATTTTTAGTTCATCCATAGAAAAACAAATCAAACTCCTCATTGAAACCAAGTGGCTGCAGAGTTCAGGATTCAAGAAACTTTATTGTCATTCACAAACCACACGAGAGATGGAACGAAATGATGGACCATGTAAATGGATCCATAAAAGCTCTTTCTGCGTTAACTTCCTGTTAGCATCAGTGTCAGTGAAGTGAACAGGTATTTTTACTTACATTTTCATTTCATAAAGTGGACAGGTTTTTTGTGTTGCTTGTGATACTTCTCTTTACTGAGCTTATTTTTTCCAGATTTTTCTAAAATAATGTCTAAAGTCAGTAGATTTCCAGGTACTATGGGACTGGACACATTTGCCACAGAGGTCATATCTCTGTTTAAGGGGAGCCAGGAGAGTCATACTTCCACTTTATACATCTACATTCTACTTACTTACCGTATATACAATACCTTCATATGGAGCCTTTTCAGGAGTACTCTCATAACCAAGATGAATTTGAAACACATGTGTGTGCTTAACTATTAATAACAATTTGGGTATCATGTCATTACTCATTGGTTTTATCATTCATGATACATTAACACTCAGTAGAGTGTTGCTGAGGTTCCAAACAAAGGTGAGTGCTAGGAAAGAAATAGCTTCATCTGGGGAACGATAGCAAATGTCAGACGGCTATAGAGATTTTAAATCTCAGGCAAGTCCAAATTATTTGTAACAGAAAACAAATGTGAAATATAAAATTACAACCCCCCAAAAAGTCGGACTTGCTGTAGTTGTACAACCATAAGCAGTGGGGGAAAAAACACTGAAATTAACATTTTGCAAGGTAGGATGTACAAAAGAGACTAAACAATGTCTCTTTGATATTCATAGCACTATGTTGTCAACTTTTTAATTCATGCAGGAGCTTTAGTGGCACCAACAGGAGGATGAAAGGTTTGCTAATACAGAGGCCTGGCTAGAGGCTCAGGGACTCAATAAATAAGGGATGGCGTTTCATCCGAAATGAATTCATTCGTAGAAAACATCAGGCTTTTATTTTGTTCTAATCTTTGTTTGGAAGCGGCAGATTATCCCACGCTCTGTCACAGTTGTCTCCTAATAATGCAGCGATTCTAGAAGATGATACGTGGAGTCCCTGCCAACGTTTAGTGAAGGAAAATGAATTCAGTAAGAGGTCGCGTGGTAGAACAATCACCCCCGCTGCTCCCCTCGCCAGCAACATGGATCATTCCCTCCCAGTTACAATGTCATCACATCCAATTAGGGGACAAAGCAGGCGTCAGCGTTTCTGCTGGATAGTAAGTAAGAGAGAGCGTCATGTTACTGCCTGCCCACCACCAACAAAAAGACAAAAACACTCCGACTTTACACCGAATGCCTGGACAAATCATCCATCGTCCACCTAGGACGGAAAAGCTCATATTGAATATGGAGAGGATTGCTGGAATTGTCATCCAGCATTTGACAGCAGGCATTGTGGCATTTCTTTGTGTGATGTGGGGGGATTATAAAGAACGATGGGAAAATAGTGGGGGTCCTCGAGTTACGACGGAGATCCGTTCCTGAGAATGTGTCGTAACCGAATTTCGACGTAAGTCGGAACATACATTCAAATGTAAGGTAGATACTAAGTTGTGCCACTAGATGTCGCTATAACACCACGCTAAAATAAGAGTTTACTATGGTGAATTGCCTTTTGTCACCGTAGGGGT
>JAFBJQ010000095.1:441457-457573 GCA_016785345.1 Trinectes maculatus
CCGCTGCACCCCCCGCCAGCCGTCCATTTCACATAAGTAAACACAAGGCAGAGTAGCCTAGCTGTGGAGGTGTTGGAGAGCCGGCACCAACTAGTTCCCCTGCGAAGTCTGTACATATTTACCGGGCAAACCGCTTAAGCCGAAACAAGGAAGTTCATGGCAGATGTGTCGTAACCACAAAAACGTTGTATCACGAGACCGTCGTAACTCGAGGACCCCCTGTATATAGTGGCAGGTCCTGCATGGTTGTAAAAAAAATAACTGTAAACTAAAAATAACCTTTTTTCCATTTATTGTCCAGAATTTTACTTAAAGTACAAATGCTCAGACACTGTCACTGCAAGTAAGTGTGTGCTACAGCAATGGGAATGTTTGTCTGTCAAAGATGTTCAGTCCCTTAAGGCCACTTGGAATTTACTTTTATTCTTGAAGAATTTACTGGACTAAAATTTTAAAAAGTGGAACAAAGAAAGTGACCAATTTCCTATATTTTTATTTTCTAACATTCCTTTACCTTGTCCAGAAAAGCTGTGGCCTCATTTGCATTGGAGCTCATACATGTAATTTAAAAAATGGAGGAATTGAGCCACGGAACCAGAAGATCTCATCCAAAGGGGGAAAAAAAAGATGACTTCAAAATCAGCGAGCGTTTGCAGAGGCTTTGATGAGAAGTTCACAAAAAAAAGCCTTAAAGCTTGAGATTCCTTTTAGACGGAGAACTGGCTCACAGAGACGGGAGGGAGAGAGGCAGCCAACACACACCGTCTGGGTCCAGCACCGGGAAGCCACTGAGCGCACACACACACACACACACACACACACACACACACACACACACACACAGTGGTCAGGCAAGGACGACTGAAGAGGAATGTGGGTTATTTACAATTCTAGAGTATGACTGAACAGCTGGATTGAACTATATCAACCAGAACACACGCACGCTGACACACACACACACACACACACACACACACACACACACACACACACACACAGCCTAGGCCTGGCATGCTGTATTATTGATGTTTTTTATTGTTCCCCTCCCAGAATTACCCCATGAAGCACCCCAGCCAATAGGGGTGCTGTTGGTGAGAGTGTAGTGACCCCATCTGGCTGGTGATTGGATAAAACTCTGGGCCAGAGTGGAAACGAGTATAAAACATGACAGACCACCCACCAGTAACAAGGGTCTGGATTGGATAAGCCATCGCCTGGTCCAATTGTTAGTCATCTTCCTCAGTCGTAGAAGTTGGTCTTTGTTGTTGAAGGGTGTCCTGGTAGTGTGTGGGCTTCAGCGTGCGGCAAGGAGGAAATTGAAAATTGCTGATGTCTGTCTGGTGAGTAAAGAGCTGCAGCCCGCAGCAGGCTGTCAGCTCGGTTCTGCCACCCACTCTGACAGCTCTGCCTCCTCAGTGGAGCACAGGAGCTTCACTGTGACTGACTCTGGGGCCTTCGGCTGGATCTGATGTCAGATATCTGCGAGTCACATGTGGACTTTATTGTTAGTGGGGGAGTCCAAAAAATCTGACTTGTAAAATTAAATTTAAATGAAAAACAATGACAAAATCAATACAAATAAACCGTGCCGTGCTGTTGTTAGTATGGCATGGCATTGTCTACTGTTTTTCATTATGTGCTGCTGGGTATATATGTAGGCCTGCATACTCCTCAGTATATGTGTGCTGTATGTAGGTGAGGTAAAGTGGTTTGGACTGTCCTGCCGGTGCAGTTAGCTGCCACTGTGCCTCTGCTGTGCATCTAGGGAGGTTGTCTGAAGGTAGAGGAAGGATTAGAGAGCATCAGAGCAATGCGCACGTCTAAGCTGCTGATGTAAAATTCCACTTTGTGTAAACAGACAGTGGGCATTCAAAAAAAAAACATTTTGTCTAGTTTTTAATGTTTACTACTGTAACTTTGTGTGCATACTTTTAGTTTAATTAATTGTTCTCAAATAAATACACACATAGAGATAGTGATAGAGGGCAATGGGCTGAGCTCTTGGCTGTCAGTGTAGTAATACTGAGACTGGGAAGTGGGAGGGTGATGGAAAGGCTGTGGTCAGAGCACAGTGGCCAGCAGGGCCGCTTCGCTAAATCTTAAATCACCAGGAAACTATCCTGCTGTTGTGATGGATGCATGTGGCGCTACCTGGATCAGCAGGCCGCCTATTCATCTCTAAGAAGAAATGTCTCTATACAGCCATGGCGGACTGGCTCATAAACTTACTCAACACACAAAAACACACAACGATGCATGCATTCAAATATACACAAATGCAAAACCACACGAATAGTCGTGCATGTAGTAGAAAAAAAAAAAAAGCCAGCAGGCAGAAGCAGAGTGGTCCGGCAGATTTATGTGAGCAGAGGTGCTGTGGTCAGGTGAATAGATTGGTTCGCTGGCAAGGTGGGTGGGTTGCTTAGCCTCGGCAGCCAAGACAAACCGTCTCATTATTCCAATAGGCCGGCTGATTTGTGCTGATAAATTATATTTGGGAGAAAAAAAAAAACCGCAATAGCAGTTCTGCCCAGCTCGAAGATATCCACAGTAAGTTTCAGATCTCTGACAGAGAAAGGCGGGATAAGTGGGACACAAAAAGTTTTTTTTCTGTTACAAGCACCAGTTTCCTTTTTGTCATAGTGGGAGTATCATTTTAAGCAGAGGCCGTTTCGACTGACCGGAAATATTACATGTATAAAAACAATAAGGTGATTTTTTTTTTCATTAATTGTATGATTATAAATTATGTTTTAAATTAATTAATCATATATGTAAATAATGTGAAATGTATTCACCTGTATTATAATATAATAATAATAACTGGCCATGTTATTATTACATTATATTATAATATAATAATCTGGCCATATCTGAAAACAAAGATCCATTTAGAAGTGAGTAATTTCTTTGTTGCACTCCCGTTGATGTGGTATTAAAAAACGATTGTGACTTTCAGCGTGTCACCAGCTCTTACTAAATGTTATAGATGAGACACAAACAAGCTGGATGTTAAGCAGGTCTTCAGAAATCTGCTATTACTGCATAGGGAGTCCAAACAGCAGAGCACTTGGTATTGTCCGTATGAGTACATGTTGTGTTTATCCAAACAGATTGAGACTTCTGCCTACAAGGACACTTGCCAGCTTCTCTCTTTTTATTCCACACACTGTTTTCTCAGGCCAATAACTAGAAATCTCTCTGTGCAGTAAACTTTTCCGTCCGGCTGAGAAAAAACTCTGAGAGTTAGTGCTCAATTAAAAAGGTTCTTCGGTGCACCCAAACATGATTCTATTGAATCATTAGCCTCAACCCATAAATGGTGCTCTAAAGTCCTGTATGCAAATGTTTTGCAGTGTCTTGGTAAAGAATAAATAACTGCAATTTAAAACAACAATAAACTGGTAAGAATTAAAACCACATTTCGGTATTCATTGTTGTTTCTTCTCTATTCTAAAGACCAATTAACAAAATCTGCCACATATGGTTTGTGAGAAAATGTAGATAAATGTGGGACTATAATGACACTCAACACTCGTTAATGATAAAAAAAAAAAGTGGATATAAAGGATTTTTTTTTTTTTTAGTAAAAAAAGATTTGGGCAAAACAAAGCAATGCCAGGGTCTTGATGAACTAACAGGGCAGAGACCAGCAGCTGATTGATCTGTTTTCTACAAATATATCAAACCCAGTTTTAGGGTTATTTAATTTAATTAGTAAATTTAAATATAGCTAAAGCACTAAAGCAGTTAGTAATTCTGAATTTCATTACCATCATATGCCATTTGAATCTGATTCACTTTTCTTACCGGAACTCATACCTGGAAATGATTCCATGTTTTCCTGTAACTAGTATTTTGGCTGAGTTCGTTGTCACACCGTTGTAAGTTTGTTGTCACCGCTGTTTTCCTGGATGTGTGTATCAGAGTGCAGAGCCTGCCTGTCCCAGCAGTCTGAACTGTGTGAGACAGCTGGCCACTCTACAGCAACCTGAGAGATCACTGGGCGTGTCGTCCTATTTCTCTTCATGTCAGGCTGCAGGACGAAGAAATCCACGGGATTAGTGCATGGTTTGTCCGTGCTGACAGATCAGTGACAGGCCGAAAGGCAGGTTTCATATTCAGGGCCACGCCCCGGCGATGCGTGCACTATATTTGGCTTTTTAAAAGCATTAACGACTCTATAGTCTATTCAAAGATGATACAATAAAACTTATTGTTGTGTTTTGCACAAAATGACTACAAACCCCCAAATGAGTTGGGGACAGTCTAAAGCAGTATTGTGCGTCTTAACCACAACAGTGGTGGGACAACACCCAAAGAAACTTTACTGCTTCACAGTCACAGGGCAACTGATCAACATTTAAGACTCTGTGTTTTTAAAAGTATAAAGTGGCACTTTTTCTGTTTGCTAAATAAAGGCATGTATCTGGTATATCTGCGTACCGCATGAGCACGGAGCACATACGGTACCGCTTGGTTTGGAGCGCGGTCCAAAAAGCCGTCGCTAAGCAGGGAACCACATAAAACACATTTTTTAGATGCCACATGTCAGGTCGATGACAACATATCAAAGAGTAATTATACTAAATGCGATTTTAAATGCTTGCAGATGTCACATTGCATGATATTGATCCGTGGTGCCGCCCATTGCTCTGTGTGTCTACCAGCAGGTAGGCAGCACCGTCGCTTCCCTGAGATCGTGCGTGCATGGCTGCATTGATTAGGTGTGACTACTCAGGTCAGGGGCCAATTCGGGGTCAACAGAGGGTCAAGCGTGTTGTCCAATAAAACAGCGGGAACTCCAGACTGGATCCGGCCAGTATCCCGGCAACAGCCCCCCTGAACCATGAGAGCACCCGTCCAGTGGTGATTGAGACTGCAGGGCTCCATTCTCTTTTCATCAGTGTCCATTCATCTGTTCCTATAACTTGGCCCAGATGAATTAACCTGAACAATAGAAACAGGGGGTCTGTGAGGTCCTCACCATTGTCAACAAGGAGTGCAATTAAACAAAATGTTCAGTCTCAGTTTTCGGGTGAAAACAGTTGTAGTGCCTTTTTTTTGTAGACTTGCTGTGTGGATCAGGGAAATAAAATGAATTAACAATTTTGGGTAAACCTTTCTGGTCACACTTCACATTTTGTGTTTTGTTTGACAAACCCTAATCCTGACCCGGAGCATTGCAGTTGCTTTACTGTTTCAAATGGGCTGTAAAATCCTAGCAAACAGACTATCCACATAAACTGTGACCTTCTTTTTTTCACAATTATACAATAATATAAATACAGAAAAATACACAAATATACAGAATTCCTTCCAAACATATGTATACATTGCATTCGTGTCCTGCTTTCTTCTCAACACCCAAAAAATTAATTTAAAAATATCATAGAGATTTGACTGTTTCACCTTAGGCCGGTTAGTGTGTTCATGTCACTGAACTTAATGGGACCTCGTTGCGTCAGAGACGAGTCCACTCAGACAGGATTACTAAGAAAACTCAACGCAGCAAAACACTCAAAACGTTCCACTGATGTGTTCTCAAGCTATTCAAATAAGTCATGACATTAGAACAACATATGACTCGGTTTCGCCAAATGTCATGTGAATTACAGAGTGATTTGAAATGAAGAGGAGTCAGCAATTCCAGGATTACGTGCTTAGTTGAATTCAATAAGCTGGTGTACGCTGTAATAGGAAACCACAGAAAAATCCATACTCACCACATTAGCTGATAAAAATGTCTGCTCACTGCTCTGCAGGACTCTGTTAAATCTATTAAAAACACTTTGTTCCCCCGCTAATTCCAAAATAATATGCTGATTAAAAGAGCAATAACAGACAGCAGTGGTAAATCATCCTGCACCAATCAAATAGTTATTAAAAATACCATGAAGCACGGATCATTACCATTATGTGTCTGCAGGCACAAAAAATATGAAAAACAGACAGAGGAGCAAAAGGATTTGTTTCAATAATATGTGCAACGTGCCATGTTACCTATGACCAATTCATCTTATTATTGCAAACCGATAATAATAACACATTAGCCTTATTAATTGAATAGAACTATTTACTATTCAGTTTGAAATTAATTATTCTATTCATTATAATTTTCTTCATGGTTTGGACTGGATGCAAAACTTCAGTTAACTCAACAACAATAATTTTAAATTACAAAAAAAAAGAACATCAGGTTCTTACTAGCAATCTAATCCCTATGAAAACAAAAGAGAGGGTGAAAATAAGATAATAAGCAAAGCAGCTATACCACTCAGTCATTATTATAGCACACCTGGCAGCATGGACGTATGTCAACTGTACAAGTTATTACATCCCAGCTATGAAATACACTCTGGAGACCCATCGGGAGGGGCCCAACAGTGCAGCGGGCTCAATGCCTGGGGACTCATGACCAGGACCATCTATCCAGTGGATCATGACACTAATGACTGTAATGTGTGTCAAGTGCTTTATACAGCAGTGACTGCAACCGCTTCAACCAGACCCGTCTTCCCCAACGCCTCCACAGCTGTAAGGTTTGTCCTCCCCAGTGTCCACTTGAAGCATGTGTGTATATTTGTGTGTAAATGTGTGTGTGCATGTATGCATGTTACTGTATGGGGTTTGCTCTTCCTTCATGTTCCAAATATTTGCTCTGCTTGCGTCTTACAGTGATGATTATATTCTCCCAGGTTTTCCAGACTGCTGAGGATCGGTGTGCGTGACTCTGCGTGTGTCACATGCATATGTGTGTCCATGTAGGCTCTGGTAACTGGGCCAGCTCTGCTCTCCCATGGAGCCCCCTGAGGTAGAAACCTCAAACCTGCCATTACATCCTCCTCCTCCTCCTCCTCCTCTCTCCCTTCATTCAATTCCTCACTCACCTCCTCTTCTCCCTGGAACTGTTTGCACCAGTGTGTGTGTGTGTGTGTGTGTTTTTATGCAGTTCTTCAAAACATGTGTGTGCTCCTGCGGGTGTGTGTGGGTTTGTGTTTGTGCGTGTCTCATAATGAAGCCATATGGCCTGTCTGTTAGTGTGCGAGCTGCCAGCACTGCGAGTTGTGACGCTGGCAGAGCTCTGAGACGAGACGTGAGCGGCATACTCCTTTCTTCTTCACTCCGCTTTCTCCTCTCTTCTTCTCCTTCTTCTTCGTCTCTCCTCTTGTTGTCCTCTGCCCATCCCTCGCGCTTCCCCTCTCTGCTCATCCCCTCATGTGCACTTTTCCTTTCTCCTCCGCCTACATGACCCCTCGCTCTCACTCCTCACACATTCACATCCCTCTTCTTTCTCCTCCCGCGTCCTCCTCTACTCCACTTACTTTTTGTATGCTTACACCCACCGCTCACTCCTCCCCCCACCCCCCTCTCTTTTCCCTTGCCCTCCGCATCAGTCCCCGTTGTTTTCATTTCTCCCTCCCTCCCTCTCAATAAGATTAACGGGTGTGAAACAATCCATTTCCACATTTTCCTGCGAAGCCCGGAGAGGAGACTGTGGCCTGACCTAAATTTACATGTTAGGGAGGGAATCTAAATGACAGCACATGGAGGAGGGAGGGGGGGAGACCCAGAGATGAGGAGGTGGCATCAGGGAGTTTCTCTGCACAGTAAGCAAAATTCATTTTAACTTTCTCTTCAGATGGACAACATCAACAGTTAGAAATTATTTTTAATAATTAGTTATGTCCTTAATTTAATTCCTTTTTGTAAGGTCATACAGCTTAACCACTGCTGTGTTACACATTGTGTAAAGAATATTGTACAAGTTGCAGAAACATTTTTTTAAAATCAAACAGGTTTATGAAAAGCAGGCGCCCTAATTATTAATTGCAAATACAATAAGAAATATAACTAATATAACTTGGCAGTGAACATATCTTTACCAAGGCAAAATATTTTCACACTAAGCTGCAATCATTGTTTCATGATAAACTGTTTCCCAATGTTGAGATAAGGAATCCAAAAAAATGTTTTAATACACACTAAATTTTAGTTGCATTTTCCTTGGCCTGAGTCCCATTCTTTCACCATGCTGGGTGCAAACTGGTCCAATACATTATCCTGCTGACAAAGAAACCAACAAAGCTTTGGATTCAGATCCAAACATAAACTTCTTGGCAGAGGTGCCTAAGGAAAACAATGCCATACTATATAAAAGCCAGATTTGAAAATATAATTTAAACATACACTCAGTATTTTATTATAGCTATTAATGATTTCCTGATATATTCTATTCCTATATTTTGTATTTTTAATTTTATCAAATTTATCGTGCAATATATTCAAGAACAAGAATAATATAATAATATAATAATAATTTAAATATTTAAAAAGATGAAAATATGTTAGAGTGAAACATTTACAGAAGAGCAACTTCATATAACATTGAAACAAACCATCTCTGTGTAACTTGTTTGTGTTTACATTTAATATGTGCCTCAATATTAAATCGTCTTATACAAGAAAATACATATTTTTTGTATTCCTGGTATGTAATTTAATTGAGTGTGGTGTCACTATGCAGCGCAAAATATACCATAATAAAATACATAGATCAGTGCCTATACCAATTCACTTCTCTCTGCATTGGTCATTGTGTAAAACTGTTACTGAATGTCATGCACAGATAAACAAAGTTGGACATTTTGACTTCTGTGCACCAAAGCATAATATAATCCAAACATTAACAAAGAAAACAAAACATATAATTAAAGAGTCAGTTTGTCTGATTGTGTGCCAGAGTTGTTACAGTGGGAGAGTAAGCGGCTTATTATCTATATGCTATCAGTCACTTCAAAGTCATGTCGGTTTGCTTAAACCACATAACTCTCTGGGACTTCACTGTTCATTTTAACTTAGCTATATTCATTAATAAACCATTACACTCTATATTAAATAATTTCCAGTCATTAGCCATTTATATTTTCTGCCAACATCCCAGATAATAAAATGCAAATGTGAGCAGTTAAGGATAAATTTATGTAGCACGCTGTTGGACTGTGTCCACTGCAGAGGTTGAAATGATAATGAACTTTTATGCGATGTGATGTATTTTTGCCTCCGTGAGGCGCTGCTGTGTGAAACGAGAGAATAAATCAGTGGTAGATCTCTGTCCAGGAACTATCTCTCCATTGCCTTGATCGGTTCATCTCGGGCTCTCCCACTTTCTCTATTTTAGTCTGCCATGTGTCCTCCTCAGGGAGCCCAGGAGGTGGACTGCTTCTGCGTGCATGGCCGTGAGAGAAAGATCCCACACCCCTTCGCTTGCTGAGCCACACATGGTTGGCTCCGTTTGGCGTGTGCATGTGTGAAAAACACGCAATGACACGATCAGGGTGTGAGTCCTCCTCTCTCCTGCATGTGGACTCTTTTGTTAGCATCCTGGGAGCGGATGCACGTGTGTGTTTCTCTTCCAGCCTGGTGGCATTAGTGAGGCCTGTGCCTTTGCCCGTGTTCCCATATGTGGGATGGCAGCAGCTTGCGTGATCAGAACAAAGCAAGAGAGCATGACACAAAGTCCCTCACTACCCGGCCTTTAAAAAATGCAGGAGGCCAACGCACGCAGAAGCAAGTAAGGTAAATGTATAAATTATGGACCTAAAAAGTCTGCTTCAAAAGGAGGGAGAGATCCCCCACATGAGGCGGCAAACTTTACTGCATGTGGAGCGAGAGTGGCTGCAGCTGCTGGCCGTTTGCTACGGCCCTGCAAAACGACGAGCCAGCAACTTTCAAATGAATGGACCCGCGTAGAACCCGACCTGCAAATGTTTGGCATCAGCATCAGTGTGGTCAAAAAGAAGTTCTTTTCACTTCACTCTCCTGCTTTTCATTTCTACTGTGTCATCAATTTCACGAAAAACATAAATAATACAAATACAATCCAAAGTAAAAATCCACAATAAAGATTTCCAAAACAAATGCAATCAAATATATTAATGGGAGCATTTCAAAAATTATTTTCCATTGCATTTTTTAAATATTATTTTCAATTATTCTAATTTTAATGTATTTACTATTTTCCTATAAATATCAGCATGAGTGAACAATAATTTATTTTAACATATGAGGCAAATTATCATAATTTGTACAAGGGATTGTTTGAAAATATATGTTTGTATTTAAAATGGGTTTAAGGTTTTAAATTAAACAGTGAAGAATTTCCATTGCACAGCAATATTTGTGTCAACCATTATATTTTAATTTATAGTGGGACAGACTATAAAAGTAAAGTTATTATTTAAAAGTACAAGCAATTATATGATAAAATATCACACAATTTGTGTTCGAAACTTTAATTTGAAGCTTGAACATTTCACTTTGTTTCTCAATCTGTTTTTTTGTGCTATAATATTTTGGGCTGTGAAATCACCTCGCAGAAACGCTCCACTACAGTTTCATGTCAAACTACCAAATAATGCAGCCACTTCCCTTTTAAGCACTTAGCAGTTGTGGGTTCTCTTTTGTGCAAATGTGCCAAAATGTACGTGTGCTTGCGTGTGCAAGGCTTCCTGCAGTCCTCTTTATACTGTGCATCAATGCATGACTAACAAGTCAGCACGCGGTCAGGCCTCGCCCACCATGACATCATGGCGTCATTTAGATGGAGCCGACGCCTGTCGTCTCTCAGGCAGCATCTGAAAGTCCTCACCACACAGGGCTTAAATAGCACATAGCATACCATATGAATATAGTTTGTCATTACAGCTGATGGTGATGGGATGAGGTGTCACACAGGACTCCCAGCTGAGACACACTGGTATCATGCAGTGTGTTACAGGAGGAAGTGAGAGCTCTCCGTCAGGACATGATGTTCACTGTTGTTCACTGTGCTGCCTGAAGCAAGACACAGGGCTCAGGTTATAAACAAACACCTCACTACTATCTCATCTTCCACACGACTAAATATGGCACAGGAGTCGTCCCTTCACCTATTGGTGGCTGCAAGTTGTACAAAAATATTAGTTTGATACAGAACACGGTGAATTATTCAGGGATTATTTAATAATGCAGAGAAGTGAAGGCAACACTCAAAACCATGGCTGTGCAAACTGTTCAGCCTGGAAGCTCTTGTCACAGACAGAGAACAAGCCATACGTGGAGTCCTGTTTGTTTCCATTGCGTAACCAACCAGAATGCACAGAATGAGTCCCCCCAGACGCACAACCTTCCTCCGCACTTCATTTTCCACTGCCATAAATCTCACATCTGTAAATTAGAGAAAATGCATTCTTCATTATCCTTTCCCAAAAGCTGGAAGTCCCCTGAATGCATCCTGAATAGCACATAGCTCAGTAACACTTAAGTGTACTTATAGTTTTTGTATGTGTGTGTGTGTGTGTGTGCGCGTTGTGTGTGTGTGTGTGTGTGTGTGTGTGTGTGTGTGTGTGTGTGTGCGTGTGTGTGTGTGTGTGTGTGTTTGCTTTAATCGGGCCATCCTGCAGATACCACTTTGACGCACAGACAAGTGCTATCTTTTGAAAACAGCTGCACTTGTCGCACAGACAGAGAAGGCCCGAGAAAAGTGGAGCGAAAGATGAGATTATATAACATCCGCTAACACACAGAATGCACACATGGACACACACACACACACACAGTAACACTTAAGTGTACTTATAGTTTTTGTATGTGTGTGTGTGTGTGTGTGCGCGTTTGCTTTAATCTGGCCATCCTGCAGATACCACGTTGACGCACAGACAAGTGCTATCTTTTGAAAACAGCTGCACTTGTCGCACAGACAGAGAAGGCCCGAGAAAAGTGGAGCGAAAGATGAGATTATATAACATCCGCTAACACACAGAATGCACACATGGACACACACACACACACACAAACGCACTCGCTCAAGCGCATGCACATATATGTTCTGATCTGTTTAGGTGAGTCACCACTTCTTAAAGCAGCGGTGGGTGGTTATGGCAACAGCTTTAAATAGACAGCATATAGCATGTGAGTCAGTATGTAGACTAACACAAACTGACAGCGAGAGAGCGAGCGAGCGAGAGACACACACAGAGAGAGAGAGAGAGAGAGAGAGATGAGGAATAAGATAGTGAGCGTCAGAGAGTGAGCGAGCGATTGGAAGAGTGTATTTCAGTTGTGCTGAGTGTGTGTTGCTGAGCTGGAGGGGCTAAGAATCATCTCACATCCGTCATGGAGGCTGGTTGCAGGGTCAAACTCAGTACTGTGGCGAATGGCCCTGTTATCACACAGCTTTACATTCGCAGCGCTGCGCTTTTCTCAAAGGCAGCAAAACAGGGCTGGAAGACAACCAAAAATAGAGACGCCCAATTAGAACTGCTCCCGAAGCTTTGATGGAATTAGCAGTGAAAGGGGGCTTGCATAACCCACCCTCCCGGAAAATGACAAAATGAGCAGACTGCATATGCAATGCTTGTCCTATTTACTGGAAACAAGGCCTGGGTCACTTTACTGGTGCCATGAAAAAAAAAAAAAGACAAACTGCAAACAAGGTACCTTCCTCTCTCCTATTGTCCCTTTTTGTACAACAAAGTTTACAATTACACCTTACAAATTCTTGCTGGTTAAACCACTGACCCATTAAAGAAGGCTGAGTAGTGCCAGTAACACTGCTCTGAATCATCGCCCAGATTTCAAATGTGATGAGTGGGGGGAAAAAAACCTGCATCATCAACTTCCTGAAATGTTTACCAATGGAGCCAATCCCAGCCAAGATAAATCCAGGCTCCGCCCTGACAGGTCGCCAGCCTATCACAGGGCAGTCACTGTCACATTCACACCTGTTGTCAATTCAGACTCTAATCAACCAAACCCCTGATCTGCATGTATTTAAACTGTGGGAGGAAGTCGCCGCATGTGGAAAAACCTACAAAGACACTGGCAGCATAAACAAGCTCAACACTGAAACATTATCTCCTGAACTTACATTTGACCTGGGAGCCTTCATGCTGTGAGGGACAATTGCTAACAATTATTTTTATAGGCTCATGAGACATATTATTTCTGTGGCCTAATTAGTCTTTTCTCCGTGTTACTGCAGCTTCTGCTCCATGCAAACACTCTGTATGTGACCGACAGTCTTTGCCTACCTGCCCGTAGTTGTGCCATCTGCGCCCGCTGCCCCCATCTGCAGCACTCAGGCTGCCCCGCACCATATGTTTGGTCACTGCTCTGTATCCTGTTTGCATTCACTGCACGCTCACTTTGCCACAGCTCTGACACCTTGTCCACTGGTCTATGTCTGGTACCTGCAAAAGTTGCCAAAAAAGCAAATCACCCTCATTTACTCGGGACAGTTTCAGAGAGAGTCAGAGAGAGTCAGAGAGAGTCAGGTTGTCTCCTGCTAGAACATCCTGTTCACTGTGACACAAGGCGCTGCTGTCGTCAAATCAGGCTTTTCTACTTCTGTTTGGTCCAGAAAACTGCGGTTTGAAGAAAAAGCATGTCTCGACATGAACTCAAAAACAGATTGCTGTCCTCTGGTTCTTCTCATTTCACTAGGTCTTTCTGAATGTCTCTTTTACACAGTATGGCCAACTACCATCACTATGTAGTGCTTTCAGCTGGGCGCTAGAACCAACCCTGGCTGACATTAAGTTATAGGCAGGGGTCACAGGGCCAAGAATATTTGTTATTTGATGGTTGTTATAGCAAACGCCACCTGTTTATTTGCATATTAAACAAATTAGGTTACAGTATGGAAACATATTCAGAAATCTTATTAAACCTCAAATACCAATCGTGTCCATGCATTACAATTTACTGGCGGCAGACAGCATCACGGTGCACAAACATCATTATCTATTATCTAAAACCCACACAAGCAAATGTGAACAAGGGCACACAGATGCAGGTATATGTGAACACAAACTCACACTGCGTCATCTTCCCTCAGCGGTAATTTGCCAGGCTGTGATGAGACGTGACTGGGCCAACATGACGGGGTAATGACTGGGTGGTCAAAGTGTAATCAGGACGAGAAACAGAACAATGGGTTCAAAATAAAATTGAGAAAAAGATCTTTTGCTTCTTTTACTGTGTGTGTGTGTGTGTGTGTGCGTGTGTGTGTGTGTGTGCGTGCAGCGCACTGTTAATTACTGTGGTAGAGAGTGAGAAGGCTTGTCACGTTAGACTCCAGGTGGCAATGACAACAGAAGGTGATTTACATGAAGGTTGTAATGGAAGTATGTCGAGAGCTTATCAGGTAGACATAGATGATTATGACTTCAGATGCAGCTTAGCTTTGTACACATTCTGTGTCATTGTCCCTTTATACGTATGATGTTAACCTCTCTTTGTAACAGTGTCACAGTTTCCACTAACTCTGCATTGTGGGGAAATCATTTTTCATGAGGGAAGTGTTCAGAGGTATTTGATGGAACTTTCACGAATCAGACGAGAAAGAAATCTTGTGAGAGAAAGAAGAAGAAGACTTGAGAAAAGAACAGGGGCAAAATTTGAGACAGGGCAAAATGTGTGAGATGAGATTATAGAGACTTTACAAAACAAGACAGACCTGCTGCCTATTAATTAATTAATTAATTAATTACCTGACTCCTTCATGTTCACTGATTCATTCATGTAGATGCGATGGGACACATGAGGACCAAGAGAAATGACAAAAAAATTAAACAAAAACAACAGTGACACAATATGAGTCAGAGGACAGTAAAAGAGGCACAGTGTGCAGCAGAGTGATGAGTCTCTCCAGCTTCTTAACAACAGAACAGCTTCTCTAAGGAGCCGCAGATCCTTATCCGTAGATCACGTCCTGTCCCTCTAATCACCCCAGATGTGATAACTGAATTATCTGTCTCCTCTGATCTTTTCATCTGATAGAGAAACTACACTTCCTCCTCTCAGGGGCACAATTCAACTCCGGCGAACTGCCACGATTTCCCCCGGCCTCACATCTGCACCCCAGCTCTGATCGTATCTCTGTGGTTTAGCAGAGAGGAACGGCGGAGATCACAGAGTCAATGGACTGTCATGATACCTGGGTTAAGAGCCAGCGATGAAAACCGCCGATTGTAATGTGTGTCATGGCTCATCAGCAGCACAAATCTGTGGTAAATGGTCAGTGGAGATCTGAGCAGTGAGCAACACATACAGACAGTAGTCTTTTATGGCCATTTATGGAAGATTGGAACAACTGAGCGTTTTTGCTTTAACTGTAACATTTTAACATTTGCTAATTGCTAAATGCTAATTGCTCCTTGCTATCCCTGTGGCTCCCTTTATTACTAATAAAGTAATATCTTATATTACTTATATTACTTTATTCTCTGCCGCTATGCTGTGACCGGTTTCAGATCCAAACGTTTGTCTCGCTGAATCTAATCTGACTTAGCGTGATAAAAAAAGCCACTCATTGCTCATCGCCATATCCCCTCAAAGTTCTCATCCCCTTCAAAGGAAAGATGCAAAACAATAACAGATAGCCAGGTAATGAAGCGCGAATGATTAAAGAGCCCTGCAGGGTGAGGCTGTCAGACACTGTCTATTTTGTGTCATCCTCCATTCCCTTCCAGCTTAGGGCATGAAACACACAGAGATGCTGTGCCACATGGTGAACTTGAAGGCAACCAGGTACACTTTTCAACAATTAGATGAATAAAGAGATTAAAAGGTCGAGAGGGAGGTCGATTGCATTGTGGCATTGGCCTCCTCAAATAGGAGGACAACATGAAAACCAACACATTGATGACTCAGCTTTGCCACTTTCTTTCCATGTCTCTCCTTCCACCCCAGCCTTTGATCAGAAACCCTCAATAAACACAGGCAGGATCGACATCAGTGGCAGCAAGCTGCTCTCATCACTTGGCTGTGCCAAAGCCTTTTCTGTCAGCAGAGCATCTGAGGAACCCAGCATGGAGGAGAATTACATCAGCTCTCATGGTGCAGCTTTTCTATCAGTTAGACTATGACTGTCCCTCAGAGAGAATCAATGATCCGTATGTGACCCCAGATTGATTCTTAAGTAAATGTCACCGCGCAAAAAGCAAAGACGCAAACCAACATCACAAATATAAGCACATAACAAAATTTTTGATAGCTCGTGTCGGTGAGGTTAAAGGAAATGAGTGGCAGTAATGCAGTGCCAGTTGTAAATGACACTAAGTTGTACCAAGC